>BPLR01019933.1:0-54238 GCA_021605095.1 Caerostris extrusa
ACAACAGATGCAAGTAGAGAAAGAAAAAAAAAATACACAGATCAAATATAATAAAACTTATCCTAAATTATTAGCAATTGCTAATCAAACCAAAGCAATATATAAGACAAGTTCATTAAACAAGTGCAAAACTGATTAACTCTAAATCATTAAATTTAATTGTACAAGAGCAGGAACTCTACAAATTCTCCAAAGCAGTTGAAACATTTTTTATACCGTTAACTAACAACAATTTTGCACATAAATATTACCCCTTAGTTGTTTACATTAATATGTGCGATTTAAAGGATTTTTTAGATGTGGGAAGGAGAAATCAATGAATTAATCCAAAAACAAAAGAATTGAATTTTCTTCTAACATCAGACAATAGTGAAAATGAAGATAAAGTGCTTTCAACTAATAAGAAACTAAAATGAGTTATAAAAGGCACACAAACTATGATTTTACAACAAGAGTTTCTTAAATTGAAGAAAGACAACTACATGTTATGAGAAACATTTCAAAAATCATGTGCTACTAATTACAAAATGTAATGTACCTACTTATTAAGCAGTAAAAAAAAAAACTTTTGAATTGAAGCTTTCGTATTCCCTTTTAATAACAAAATTTAGGTTTGTTTTAAATTATGTATAGTTGAAGTTATATATAATACATTTTTCCATTCATATATAACACATTTTCCCCCCACAACAAGTTAACTTTGCAAAATGAAGTTTTGCTCTAGGTGCAATTAGTAACAAATGTTAATTCATATTAACATAATCAATATATTTTCTTGTCATTCCTCAACAAAAAACAAACATCAATTATTTCTAAATAATCCAAAATACCATTCTACATGTTTCTTATTACAAGTTCTATTATTTCTCCAAGCACTAGAATAAAAGATCTTCCCAATTTCTATAAAGAAACCATTTAAAATAATTTTTTTCAGGTGAAGTGCTAAAAAGGGAAAAAGCAAAGTTGTCAAGTAATTTAAGAAAGAATATTATATAAAAGATAGTGATCCATATGATTTCCTTATTTCAAATATATTCCTCATTCACAAAGAATTTTAAGCCAATCTTTCAGTACACAATATTCTGTCTGAGGCATCAGATAACTTTCTTTTTAAGTTTTACATTGATAAAAAACAATGAGATATACATATTTTTTGGAAACTGTACAAATCTTAGTTTTGATCATTGAACTAAATTAAATATAAAATATTCCATTTCAAATAATCCTGTAAAATTTAAAAATCAGAAATAATTTCTTTTAAAACAAAGCTTTTAATTAACTAATTTATTAATTCAAATATATGTATTCTTTTGAGGCATTAACTGTTTTACTATAATATTAATATTTTAAAAATACTAACTAATTAATTAATATTTAATCAATATTGTTAATTATCACAGAGTTATAAAGATTATAAGATATTAAATTTATAAAGATAGTTTTGTAACAAGAGCACTAATATTTTTGTTTTTCATGATGAAGGTAAATTACTCAAGGTAACCACTTCTATAAACATGTGGCCATTAATGGCAAAAGTTACTATTTTTTCTTTTTAAAAACCTTTTTAGCTTGAAGATAATTTTACTTCACAAGAAAGTTTGCATTTCAAAGAATAACTTTTTAAAAAATTAAAAGGACTTTTTCAAAAAATATTTTTGTAAAATAAGAAATTTACAAAAAAAAAAAATAATTGTTTATTTTGCGAACGAGAAAAATTATTCCAATAACAGATTCAGGTATGAAAAAAATTTGAAAGAAATTGAATGCACAAATTAGAAGTTCACCCTTTTAGTCGTAAATTAAGTGGCCACAAGAATAATTCCCATAAAACTATGTTTAAATGAACGATCATTTTGTTTTGAATTAAAAAAACATAGCTGAGAATTCTACAGCAAACTTGGAAGGAATTGCTAACATATATATCCTTTAGTACATTATTTAAATAGGTGGCAAAATTTTTATAGGGGAATAGTTTAAAGGCTCATAACCTTTAAACTTTAGCTAATCATACTATAATTTACACAAATCACTTATTAAAAATTCTTCTATAACCACACCAATTTTTATTAAAATCTGATGACTGTCATGGCCTCATTTGACTGATTCATATACAAAAATGATACATTAGGAAAATATATAGTTGCGAATTTATTATAATTTGGAGATCATTTAATTATTTTGTGCATGGAATTTTAAAAAGTAAAAAAAAACAGTTTACTTTAAATAGAAATAAAATTTTATCAAAACACTATTAATTTAACAACAGATGCAAGTAAGAAAAAAAAAAAAAATACACAGATCAAATATAATAAAACTTATCCTAAATTATTAGCAATTGCTAATCAAACCAAAAGCAATATATAAGACAAGTTCATTAAACAAGTGCAAAACTGGATTAACTCTAAATCATTAAATTTAATTGTACAAGAGCAGGAACTATACAAATTCTCCAAAGCAGTTGAAACATTTTTATACAGTTAACTAACAACAATTTTGCACATAAATATTACCATAGTTGTTTACATTAATATGTGCGATTTTAAAGGATTTTTAGATGTGGAAGGAGAAATCAATGAATTAATCCAAAACAAAGAATTGAATTTTCTTCTAACATCAGACAATAGTGAAAATGAAGATAAAGTGCTTTCAACTAATAAGAAACTAAATGAGTTATAAAAGGCACACAAACTATGATTTTACAAAAGAGTTTTGCCAAATTGAAGAAAGACAACTACATGTTATGAGAAAGCATTTGAAAAATCATGTGCTACTAATTACAAAATGTAATGTAACCTACTTATTAAGCAGTAAAAAAAAAAAAGACTTTTGAATTGAAGCTTTCGTATTCCCTTTTTAATAACAAAATTTAGGTTTGTTTTAAATTATGTATAGTTGAAGTATATATATTACATTTTTCCATTCATATAACACATTTTCCCCACAACAAGTTAACTTTGCAAAATGAAGTTTTGCTCTAGGTGCAATTAGTAACAAATGTTAATTCATATTAACATAATCAATATATTTTCTTGTCATTCCTCAACAAAAAAACAAACATCAATTATTTCTAAATAATCCAAAATACCATTCTACATGTTTCTAATTACGAGTTCTATTATTTCTCCAAGCACTAGAATAAAAGATCTTCCCAATTTCTATAAAGAAACCATTTAAAATAATTTTTCAGGTGAAGTGCTAAAAGGAAAGTGAGAGCAAAGTTGTCAAGTAATTTAAGAAAGAATATTATATAAAAGATAGTGATCCATATGATTTCCTTATTTCAAATATATTCCTCATTCACAAAGAATTTTAAGCCAATCTTTCAGTACACAATATTCTGTCTGAGAGCATCAGATAACTTCTTTTTTTTTAAGTTTTACATTGATAAAAAACAATGAGATATACATATTTTTTGGAAACTGTACAAATCTTAGTTTTGATCATTGAACTAAATTAAATATAAAATATTCCATTTCAAATAATCCTGTAAAAATTTTAAAAATTAGAAATAATTTCTTTTAAAACAAAGCTTTTAATTAACTAATTTATTAATTCAAATATATGTATTCTTTTGAGGCATTAACTGTTTTACTATAATATTAATATTTTAAAAAATACTAACTAATTAATTAATATTTAATCAATATTGTTAATTATCACAGAGTTATAAAATTATAAGATATTAAATTTATAAAGATAGTTTTGTAACAAGAGCACTAATATTTTTGTTTTTCATGATGAAGGTAAATTACTCAAGGTAACCACTTCTATAAACATGTGGCCATTAATGGCAAAGTTACTATTTTCTCTTTTAAAACCTTTTAGCTTGAAGATAATTTTACTTCACAAGAAAGTTTGCATTTCAAAGAATAACTTTTTAAAAAATTAAAAGGACTTTTTTTCAAAAAATATTTTTGTAAAATAAGAAATTTACAAAAAAAAAAAAAAATTGTTTTATTTTGCGAACGAGAAGAAATTATTCCAATAACAGATTCAGGTATGAAAAAAATTTGAAAGAAATTGAATGCACAAATTAGAAGTTCACCCTTTTAGTCATAAATTAAGTGGCCACAAGAATAATTCCCATAAAACTATGTTTAAATGAACGATCATTTTGTTTTGAATTAAAAAACATAGCTGAGAATTCTACAGCAAACTTGGAAGGAATTGCTAACATATATATCCTTTAGTACATTATTTAAATAGGTGGCAAAATTTTTTATAGGGGAATAGTTTAAAGGCTCATAACCTTTAAACTTTAGCTAATCATACTATAATTTACACAAATCACTTATTAAAAATTCTTCTATAACCACACCAATTTTTATTAAAATCTGATGACTGTCATGGCCTCATTTGACTGATTCATATACAAAAATGATACATTAGGAAAATATATAGTTGCGAATTTATTATAATTTGGAGATCATTTAATTATTTTGTGCATGGAATTTTTAAAAGTAAAAAACAGTTTACTTTAAATAGAAATAAAATTTTATCAAAACACTATTAATTTAACAACAGATGCAAGTAAGAGAAGAAAAAAAAAAAAAAAAAATACACAGATCAAATATAATAAAACTTATCCTAAATTATTAGCAATTGCTAATCAAACCAAAGCAATATATAAGACAAGTTCATTAAACAAGTGCAAAACTGGATTAACTCTAAATCATTAAATTTAATTGTACAAGAGCAGGAACTATACAAATTCTCCAAAGCAGTTGAAACATTTTTATACCTTTAAATAACAACAATTTTGCACATAAATATTACCTTAGTTGTTTACATTAATATGTGCGATTTTAAAGGATTTTTAGACGTGGAAGGAGAAATCAATGAATTAATCCAAAACAAAGAATTGAATTTTCTTCTAACATCAGACAATAGTGAAAATGAAGATAAAGTGCTTTCAACTAATAAGAAACTAAATGAGTTATAAAAGGCACACAAACTATGATTTTACAATAAGAGTTTTGCCAAATTGAAGAAAGACAACTACATGTTATGAGAAACATTCGAAAAATCATGTGCTACTAATTACAAAATGTAATGTACCTACTTATTAAAAAAAAAAAAAAAAAAACTTTTGAATTGAAGCTTTCAGATTCCCTTTTAATAACAAAATTTAGGTTTGTTTTAAATTATGTATAGTTGAAGTTATATATAATACATTTTTCCATTCATATAACACATTTTCCCCACAACAAGTTAACTTTGCAAAATGAAGTTTTGCTCTAGGTGCAATTAGTAACAAATGTTAATTCATATTAACATAATCAATATATTTTCTTGTCATTCCTCAACAAAAAAACAAACATCAATTGTTTCTAAATAATCCAAAATACCATTCTACATGTTTCTAATTACGAGTTCTATTATTTCTCCAAGCACTAGAATAAAAGATCTTCCCAACTTCTATAAAGAAACCATTTAAAATAATTTTTCAGGTGAAGAGCTAAAAAGGGAAAGTGAGAGCAAAGTTGTCAAGTAATTTAAGAAAGAATATTATATAAAAGATAGTGATCCATATGATTTCCTTATTTCAAATATATTCCTCATTCACAAAGAATTTTAAGCCAATCTTTCAGTACACAATATTCTGTCTTAGAGCATCAGATAACTTTTTTTTTGTTTTTTAAGTTTTACATTGATAAAAAACAATGAGATATACATATTTTTGGAAACTGTACAAATCTTAGTTTTGATCATTGAACTAAATTAAATATAAAATATTCCATTTCAAATAATCCTGTAAAAATTTAAAAATTAGAAATAATTTCTTTTAAAACAAAGCTTTTAATTAACTAATTTATTAATTCAAATATATGTATTCTTTTGAGGCATTAACTGTTTTACTATAATATTAATATTTTAAAAATACTAACTAATTAATTAATATTTAATCAATATTGTTAATTATCACAGAGTTATAAAGATTATAAGATATTAAATTTATAAAGATAGTTTTTGTAACAAGAGCACTAATATTTTTGTTTTTCATGATGAAGGTAAATTACTCAAGGTAACCACTTCTATAAACATGTGGCCATTAATGGCAAAGTTACTATTTTTCTCTTTTTAAAAACCTTTTAGCTTGAAGATAATTTTACTTCACAAGAAAGTTTGCATTTCAAAGAATAACTTTTTAAAAATTAAAAGGACTTTTTTTCAAAAATATTTTTGTAAAATAAGAAATTTACAAAAAAAAAAAAAATAATTGTTTTATTTTTTGAACGAGAAGAAATTATTCCAATAACAGATTCAGGTATGAAAAAATTTGAAAGAAATTGAATGCACAAATTAGAAGTTCACCCTTTTAGTCATAAATTAAGTGGCCACAAGAATAATTCCCATAAAACTATGTTTAAATGAACGATCATTTTGTTTTGAATTAAAAAAAACATAGCTGAGAATTCTACAGCAAACTTGGAAGGAATTGCTAATATATATATCCTTTAGTACATTATTTAAATAGGTGGCAAAATTTTTTATAGGGGAATAGTTTAAAGGCTCATAACCTTTAAACTTTAGCTAATCATACTATAATTTACACAAATCACTTATTAAAAATTCTTCTATAACCACACCAATTTTTATTAAAATCTGATGACTATGGCCTCATTTGACTGATTCATATACAAAAATGATACATTAGGAAAATATATAGTTGCGAATTTATTATAATTTGGAGATCATTTAATTATTTTGTGCATGGAATTTTTAAAAGTAAAAAAACAGTTTACTTTAAATAGAAATAAAATTTTATCAAAACACTATTAATTTAACAACAGATGCAAGTAAGAGAAGAAAAAAAAAATACACAGATCAAATATAATAAAACTTATCCTAAATTATTAGCAATTGCTAATCAAACCAAAAAGCAATATATAAGACAAGTTCATTAAACAAGTGCAAAACTGGATTAACTCTAAATCATTAAATTTAATTGTACAAGAGCAGGAACTCTACAAATTCTCCAAAGCAGTTGAAACATTTTTTATACCGTTAAAAAAAACATAGCTGAGAATTCTACGGCAAACTTGGAAGGAATTGCTAACATATATATCCTTTAGTACATTATTTAAATAGGTGGCAAAATTTTTATAGGGGAATAGTTTAAAGGCTCATAACCTTTAAACTTTAGCTAATCATACTATAATTTACAAAAATCACTTATTAAAAATTCTTCTATAACCACACCAATTTTTATTAAAATCTGATGACTGTCATGGCCTCATTTGACTGATTCATATACAAAAATGATACATTAGGAAAATATATAGTTGCGAATTTATTATAATTTGGAGATCATTTAATTATTTTGTGCATGGAATTTTTTAAAAGTAAAAAACAGTTTACTTTAAATAGAAATAAAATTTTATCAAAACACTATTAATTTAACAACAGATGCAAGTAAGAGAAGAAAAAAAAATACACAGATCAAATATAATAAAACTTATCCTAAATTATTAGCAATTGCTAATCAAACCAAAGCAATATATAAGACAAGTTCATTAAACAAGTGCAAAACTGGATTAACTCTAAATCATTAAATTTAATTGTACAAGAGCAGGAACTCTACAAATTCTCCAAAGCAGTTGAAACATTTTTTATACCGTTAACTAACAACAATTTTGCACATAAATATTACCTTAGTTGTTTACATTAATATGTGCGATTTTAAAGGATTTTTAGATGTGGAAGGAGAAATCAATGAATTAATCCAAAACAAAGAATTGAATTTTCTTCTAACATCAGACAATAGTGAAAATGAAGATAAAGTGCTTTCAACTAATAAGAAACTAAATGAGTTATAAAAGGCACACAAACTATGATTTTACAATAAGAGTTTTGCCAAATTGAAGAAAGACAACTACATGTTATGAGAAACATTTGAAAAATCATGTGCTACTAATTACAAAATGTAATGTACCTACTTATTAAGCAGTAAAAAAAAAAAAAAAAAAAAAAAAACTTTTGAATTGAAGCTTTCGTATTCCCTTTTAATAACAAAATTTAGGTTTGTTTTAAATTATGTATAGTTGAAGTTATATATAATACATTTTTCCATTCATATAACACATTTTCCCCACAACAAGTTAACTTTGCAAAATGAAGTTTTGCTCTAGGTGCAATTAGTAACAAATGTTAATTCATATTAACATAATCAATATATTTTCTTGTCATTCCTCAACAAAAAACAAACATCAATTGTTTCTAAACAATCCAAAATACCATTCTACATGTTTCTTATTACGAGTTCTATTATTTCTCCAAGCACTAGAATAAAAGATCTTCCCAACTTCTATAAAGAAACCATTTAAAATAATTTTTTCAGGTGAAGAGCTAAAAAGGGAAAGTGAGAGCAAAGTTGTCAAGTAATTTAAGAAAGAATATTATATAAAAGATAGTGATCCATATGATTTCCTTATTTCAAATATATTCCTCATTCACAAAGAATTTTAAGCCAATCTTTCAGTACACAATATTCTGTCTGAGAGCATCAGATAACTTTTTTTTTTTAAGTTTTACATTGATAAAAACAATGAGATATACATATTTTTTTGGAAACTGTACAAATCTTAGTTTTGATCATTGAACTAAATTAAATATAAAATATTCCATTTCAAATAATCCTGTAAAAATTTAAAAATTAGAAATAATTTCTTTTAAAACAAAGCTTTTAATTAACTAATTTATTAATTCAAATATATGTATTCTTTTGAGGCATTAACTGTTTTACTATAATATTAATATTTTAAAAAATACTAACTAATTAATTAATATTTAATCAATATTGTTAATTATCACAGAGTTATAAAAATTATAAGATATTAAATTTATAAAGATAGTTTTGTAACAAGAGCACTAATATTTTTGTTTTTCATGATGAAGGTAAATTACTCAAGGTAACCACTTCTATAAACATGTGGCCATTAATGGCAAAGTTACTATTTTTCTCTTTTTAAAAACCTTTTAGCTTGAAGATAATTTTACTTCACAAGAAAGTTTGCATTTCAAAGAATAACTTTTAAAAATTAAAAGGACTTTTTTTCAAAAAAATATTTTTGTAAAATAAGAAATTTACAAAAAAAAAAAAATAATTGTTTTATTTTGCGAACGAGAAGAAATTATTCCAATAACAGATTCAGGTATGAAAAAGAAATTGAATGCACAAATTAGAAGTTCACCCTTTTAGTCATAAATTAAGTGGCCACAAGAATAATTCCCATAAAACTATGTTTAAATGAACGATCATTTTGTTTTGAATTAAAAAAACATAGCTGAGAATTCTACAGCAAACTTGGAAGGAATTGCTAACATATATATCCTTTAGTACATTATTTAAATAGGTGGCAAAATTTTTTATAGGGGAATAGTTTAAAGGCTCATAACCTTTAAACTTTAGCTAATCATACCATAATTTACACAAATCACTTATTAAAAATTCTTCTATAACCACACCAATTTTTATTAAAATCTGATGACTGTCATGGCCTCATTTGACTGATTCATATACAAAAATGATACATTAGGAAAATATATAGTTGCGAATTTATTATAATTTGGAGATCATTTAATTATTTTGTGCATGGAATTTTTAAAAGTAAAAAAACAGTTTACTTTAAATAGAAATAAAATTTTATCAAAACACTATTAATTTAACAACAGATGCAAGTAAAGAAAAAAAAAAAATACACAGATCAAATATAATAAAACTTATCCTAAATTATTAGCAATTGCTAATCAAACCAAAGCAATATATAAGACAAGTTCATTAAACAAGTGCAAAACTGGATTAACTCTAAATCATTAAATTTAATTGTACAAGAGCAGGAACTCTACAAATTCTCCAAAGCAGTTGAAACATTTTTTATACCGTTAAAAAAAAACATAGCTGAGAATTCTACGGCAAACTTGGAAGGAATTGCTAACATATATATCCTTTAGTACATTATTTAAATAGGTGGCAAAATTTTTTATAGGGGAATAGTTTAAAGGCTCATAACCTTTAAACTTTAGCTAATCATACTATAATTTACAAAAATCACTTATTAAAAATTCTTCTATAACCACACCAATTTTTATTAAAATCTGATGACTGTCATGGCCTCATTTGACTGATTCATATACAAAAATGATACATTAGGAAAATATATAGTTGCAAATTTATTATAATTTGGAGATCATTTAATTATTTTGTGCATGGAATTTTTAAAAGTAAAAAAACAGTTTACTTTAAATAGAAATAAAATTTTATCAAAACACTATTAATTTAACAACAGATGCAAGTAAGAGAAAAAAAAAAATACACAGATCAAATATAATAAAACTTATCCTAAATTATTAGCAATTGCTAATCAAACCAAAGCAATATATAAGACAAGTTCATTAAACAAGTGCAAAACTGGATTAACTCTAAATCATTAAATTTAATTGTACAAGAGCAGGAACTCTACAAATTCTCCAAAGCAGTTGAAACATTTTTTATACCGTTAACTAACAACAATTTTGCACATAAATATTACCTTAGTTGTTTACATTAATATGTGCGATTTTAAAGGATTTTTAGATGTGGAAGGAGAAATCAATGAATTAATCCAAAACAAAGAATTGAATTTTCTTCTAACATCAGACAATAGTGAAAATGAAGATAAAGTGCTTTCAACTAATAAGAAACTAAATGAGTTATAAAAGGCACACAAACTATGATTTTACAATAAGAGTTTTGCCAAATTGAAGAAAAGACAACTACATGTTATGAGAAACATTTGAAAAATCATGTGCTACTAATTACAAAATGTAATGTACCTACTTATTAAGCAGTAAAAAAAAAAAAAAAAAAAACTTTTGAATTGAAGCTTTCGTATTCCCTTTTAATAACAAAATTTAGGTTTGTTTTAAATTATGTATAGTTGAAGTTATATATAATACATTTTTTCCATTCATATAACACATTTTCCCCACAACAAGTTAACTTTGCAAAATGAAGTTTTGCTCTAGGTGCAATTAGTAACAAATGTTAATTCATATTAACATAATCAATATATTTTCTTGTCATTCCTCAACAAAAAAACAAACATCAATTGTTTCTAAATAATCCAAAATACCATTCTACATGTTTCTTATTACGAGTTCTATTATTTCTCCAAGCACTAGAATAAAAGATCTTCCCAACTTCTATAAAGAAACCATTTAAAATAATTTTTTTCAGGTGAAGAGCTAAAAAGGGAAAGTGAGAGCAAAGTTGTCAAGTAATTTAAGAAAGAATATTATATAAAAGATAGTGATCCATATGATTTCCTTATTTCAAATATATTCCTCATTCACAAAGAATTTTAAGCCAATCTTTCAGTACACAATATTCTGTCTGAGAGCATCAGATAACTTTGTTTTTTTAAGTTTTACATTGATAAAAAACAATGAGATATACATATTTTTGGAAACTGTACAAATCTTAGTTTTGATCATTGAACTAAATTAAATATAAAATATTCCATTTCAAATAATCCTGTAAAAATTTTAAAAATGAGAAATAATTTCTTTTAAAACAAAGCTTTTAATTAACTAATTTATTAATTCAAATATATGTATTCTTTTGAGGCATTAACTGTTTTACTATAATATTAATATTTTAAAAATACTAACTAATTAATTAATATTTAATCAATATTGTTAATTATCACAGAGTTATAAAAATTATAAGATATTAAATTTATAAAGATAGTTTTGTAACAAGAGCACTAATATTTTTGTTTTTCATGATGAAGGTAAATTACTCAAGGTAACCACTTCTATAAACATGTGGCCATTAATGGCAAAGTTACTATTTTTCTCTTTTTAAAAACCTTTTAGCTTGAAGATAATTTTACTTCACAAGAAAGTTTGCATTTCAAAGAATAACTTTTTAAAAATTAAAAGGACTTTTTTTCAAAAAATATTTTTGTAAAATAAGAAATTTACAAAAAAAAAAATAATTGTTTTATTTTGCGAACGAGAAGAAATTATTCCAATAACAGATTCAGGTATGAAAAAAATTTGAAAGAAATTGAATGCACAAATTAGAAGTTCACCCTTTTAGTCATAAATTAAGTGGCCACAAGAATAATTCCCATAAAACTATGTTTAAATGAACGATCATTTTGTTTTGAATTAAAAAAAACATAGCTGAGAATTCTACAGCAAACTTGGAAGGAATTGCTAACATATATATCCTTTAGTACATTATTTAAATAGGTGGCAAAAATTTTTTATAGGGGAATAGTTTAAAGGCTCATAACCTTTAAACTTTAGCTAATCATACTATAATTTACACAAATCACTTATTAAAAATTCTTCTATAACCACACCAATTTTTATTAAAATCTGATGACTGTCATGGCCTCATTTGACTGATTCATATACAAAAATGATACATTAGGAAAATATATAGTTGCGAATTTATTATAATTTGGAGATCATTTAATTATTTTGTGCATGGAATTTTTAAAAAGTAAAAAAACAGTTTACTTTAAATAGAAATAAAATTTTATCAAAACACTATTAATTTAACAACAGATGCAAGTAAGAGAAGAAAAAAAAAAAAAAAAATACACAGATCAAATATAATAAAACTTATCCTAAATTATTAGCAATTGCTAATCAAACCAAAGCAATATATAAGACAAGTTCATTAAACAAGTGCAAAACTGGATTAACTCTAAATCATTAAATTTAATTGTACAAGAGCAGGAACTCTACAAATTCTCCAAAGCAGTTGAAACATTTTTTATACCGTTAACTAACAACAATTTTGCACATAAATATTACCTTAGTTGTTTACATTAATATGTACGATTTTAAAGGATTTTTAGATGTGGAAGGAGAAATCAATGAATTAATCCAAAACAAAGAATTGAATTTTCTTCTAACATCAGACAATAGTGAAAATGAAGATAAAGTGCTTTCAACTAATAAGAAACTAAATGAGTTGTTATAAAAGGCACACAAACTATGATTTTACAATAAGAGTTTTGCCAAATTGAAGAAAGACAACTACATGTTATGAGAAGCATTTGAAAAATCATGTGCTACTAATTACAAAATGTAATGTACCTACTTATTAAGCAGTAAAAAAAAAAAAAGACTTTTGAATTGAAGCTTTCGTATTCCCTTTTAATAACAAAATTTAGGTTTGTTTTAAATTATGTATAGTTGAAGTTATATATAATACATTTTTCCATTCATATAACACATTTTCCCCCACAACAAGTTAACTTTGCAAAATGAAGTTTTGCTCTAGGTGCAATTAGTAACAAATGTTAATTCATATTAACATAATCAATATATTTTCTTGTCATTCCTCAACAAAAAAACAAACATCAATTGTTTCTAAATAATCCAAAATACCATTCTACATGTTTCTTATTACGAGTTCTATTATTTCTCCAAGCACTAGAATAAAAGATCTTCCCAACTTCTATAAAGAAACCATTTAAAATAATTTTTTTCAGGTGAAGAGCTAAAAAGGGAAAGTGAGAGCAAAGTTGTCAAGTAATTTAAGAAAGAATATTATATAAAATATAGTGATCCATATGATTTCCTTATTTCAAATATATTCCTCATTCACAAAGAATTTTAAGCCAATCTTTCAGTACACAATATTCTGTCTGAGAGCATCAGATAACTTTTGTTTTTTTAAGTTTTACATTGATAAAAACAATGAGATATACATATTTTTTGGAAACTGTACAAATCTTAGTTTTGATCATTGAACTAAATTAAATATAAAATATTCCATTTCAAATAATCCTGTAAAAATTTTAAAAATTAGAAATAATTTCTTTTAAAACAAAGCTTTTAATTAACTAATTTATTAATTCAAATATATGTATTCTTTTGAGGCATTAACTGTTTTACTATAATATTAATATTTTAAAAAATACTAACTAATTAATTAATATTTAATCAATATTGTTAATTATCATAGAGTTATAAAGATTATAAGATATTAAATTTATAAAGATAGTTTTGTAACAAGAGCACTAATATTTTTGTTTTTCATGATGAAGGTAAATTACTCAAGGTAACCACTTCTATAAACATGTGGCCATTAATGGCAAAGTTACTATTTTTTCTTTTTAAAAACCTTTTAGCTTGAAGATAATTTTACTTCACAAGAAAGTTTGCATTTCAAAGAATAACTTTTTAAAAATTAAAAGGACTTTTTTTTTCAAAAAATATTTTTGTAAAATAAGAAATTTACAAAAAAAAAAAAATAATTGTTTTATTTTGCGAACGAGAAGAAATTATTCCAATAACAGATTCAGGTATGAAAAAATTTGAAAGAAATTGAATGCACAAATTAGAAGTTCACCCTTTTAGTCGTAAATTAAGTGGCCACAAGAATAATTCCCATAAAACTATGTTTAAATGAACGATCATTTTGTTTTGAATTAAAAAAAAAAACATAGCTGAGAATTCTACAGCAAACTTGGAAGGAATTGCTAACATATATATCCTTTAGTACATTATTTAAATAGGTGGCAAAAATTTTTATAGGGGAATAGTTTAAAGGCTCATAACCTTTAAACTTTAGCTAATCATACTATAATTTACACAAATCACTTATTAAAAATTCTTCTATAACCACACCAATTTTTATTAAAATCTGATGACTGTCATGGCCTCATTTGACTGATTCATATACAAAAATGATACATTAGGAAAATATATAGTTGCGAATTTATTATAATTTGGAGATCATTTAATTATTTTGTGCATGGAATTTTTAAAAGTAAAAAAACAGTTTACTTTAAATAGAAATAAAATTTTATCAAAACACTATTAATTTAACAACAGATGCAAGTAAGAGAAAAAAAAAAAAATACACAGATCAAATATAATAAAACTTATCCTAAATTATTAGCAATTGCTAATCAAACCAAAGCAATATATAAGACAAGTTCATTAAACAAGTGCAAAACTGGATTAACTCTAAATCATTAAATTTAATTGTACAAGAGCAGGAACTATACAAATTCTCCAAAGCAGTTGAAACATTTTTTATACCGTTAACTAACAACAATTTTGCACATAAATATTACCTTAGTTGTTTACATTAATATGTACGATTTTAAAGGATTTTTAGATGTGGAAGGAGAAATCAATGAATTAATCCAAAACAAAGAATTGAATTTTCTTCTAACATCAGACAATAGTGAAAATGAAGATAAAGTGCTTTCAACTAATAAGAAACTAAATGAGTTGTTATAAAAGGCACACAAACTATGATTTTACAATAAGAGTTTTGCCAAATTGAAGAAAGACAACTACATGTTATGAGAAGCATTTGAAAAATCATGTGCTACTAATTACAAAATGTAATGTACCTACTTATTAAGCAGTAAAAAAAAAAAACTTTTGAATTGAAGCTTTCGTATTCCCTTTTAATAACAAAATTTAGGTTTGTTTTAAATTATGTATAGTTGAAGTTATATATAATACATTTTTCCATTCATATAACACATTTTCCCCCACAACAAGTTAACTTTGCAAAATGAAGTTTTGCTCTAGGTGCAATTAGTAACAAATGTTAATTCATATTAACATAATCAATATATTTTCTTGTCATTCCTCAACAAAAAAACAAACATCAATTGTTTCTAAATAATCCAAAATACCATTCTACATGTTTCTTATTACGAGTTCTATTATTTCTCCAAGCACTAGAATAAAAGATCTTCCCAACTTCTATAAAGAAACCATTTAAAATAATTTTTTTTTCAGGTGAAGAGCTAAAAAGGGAAAGTGAGAGCAAAGTTGTCAAGTAATTTAAGAAAGAATATTATATAAAATATAGTGATCCATACGATTTCCTTATTTCAAATATATTCCTCATTCACAAAGAATTTTAAGCCAATCTTTCAGTACACAATATTCTGTCTGAGAGCATCAGATAACTTTTTTTTTTTAAGTTTTACATTGATAAAAAACAATGAGATATACATATTTTTTGGAAACTGTACAAATCTTAGTTTTGATCATTGAACTAAATTAAATATAAAATATTCCATTTCAAATAATCCTGTAAAAATTTTAAAAATTAGAAATAATTTCTTTTAAAACAAAGCTTTTAATTAACTAATTTATTAATTCAAATATATGTATTCTTTTGAGGCATTAACTGTTTTACTATAATATTAATATTTTAAAAAATACTAACTAATTAATTAATATTTAATCAATATTGTTAATTATCATAGAGTTATAAAGATTATAAGATATTAAATTTATAAAGATAGTTTTGTAACAAGAGCACTAATATTTTTGTTTTTCATGATGAAGGTAAATTACTCAAGGTAACCACTTCTATAAACATGTGGCCATTAATGGCAAAGTTACTATTTTTCTCTTTTTAAAAACCTTTTAGCTTGAAGATAATTTTACTTCACAAGAAAGTTTGCATTTCAAAGAATAACTTTTTAAAAATTAAAAGGACTTTTTTTCAAAAATATTTTTGTAAAATAAGAAATTTAAAAAAAAAAAAAAAAAATAATTGTTTTATTTTGCGAACGAGAAGAAATTATTCCAATAACAGATTCAGGTATGAAAAAAATTTGAAAGAAATTGAATGCACAAATTAGAAGTTCACCCTTTTAGTCATAAATTAAGTGGCCACAAGAATAATTCCCATAAAACTATGTTTAAATGAACGATCATTTTGTTTTGAATTAAAAAAAACATAGCTGAGAATTCTACAGCAAACTTGGAAGGAATTGCTAACATATATATCCTTTAGTACATTATTTAAATAGGTGGCAAAAATTTTTATAGGGGAATAGTTTAAAGGCTCATAACCTTTAAACTTTAGCTAATCATACTATAATTTACACAAATCACTTATTAAAAATTCTTCTATAACCACACCAATTTTTATTAAAATCTGATGACTGTCATGGCCTCATTTGACTGATTCATATACAAAAATGATACATTAGGAAAATATATAGTTGCGAATTTATTATAATTTGGAGATCATTTAATTATTTTGTGCATGGAATTTTTAAAAGTAAAAAAACAGTTTACTTTAAATAGAAATAAAATTTTATCAAAACACTATTAATTTAACAACAGATGCAAGTAAAGAAGAAAAAAAAAAAAAAATACACAGATCAAATATAATAAAACTTATCCTAAATTATTAGCAATTGCTAATCAAACCAAAGCAATATATAAGACAAGTTCATTAAACAAGTGCAAAACTGGATTAACTCTAAATCATTAAATTTAATTGTACAAGAGCAGGAACTCTACAAATTCTCCAAAGCAGTTGAAACATTTTTTATACCGTTAACTAACAACAATTTTGCACATAAATATTACCTTAGTTGTTTACATTAATATGTGCGATTTTAAAGGATTTTTAGATGTGGAAGGAGAAATCAATGAATTAATCCAAAACAAAGAATTGAATTTTCTTCTAACATCAGACAATAGTGAAAATGAAGATAAAGTGCTTTCAACTAATAAGAAACTAAATGAGTTGTTATAAAAGGCACACAAACTATGATTTTACAATAAGAGTTTTGCCAAATTGAAGAAAGACAACTACATGTTATGAGAAGCATTTGAAAAATCATGTGCTACTAATTACAAAATGTAATGTACCTACTTATTAAGCAGTAAAAAAAAAAGACTTTTGAATTGAAGCTTTCGTATTCCCTTTTAATAACAAAATTTAGGTTTGTTTTAAATTATGTATAGTTGAAGTTATATATAATACATTTTTCCATTCATATAACACATTTTCCCCCACAACAAGTTAACTTTGCAAAATGAAGTTTTGCTCTAGGTGCAATTAGTAACAAATGTTAATTCATATTAACATAATCAATATATTTTCTTGTCATTCCTCAACAAAAAAACAAACATCAATTGTTTCTAAATAATCCAAAATACCATTCTACATGTTTCTTATTACGAGTTCTATTATTTCTCCAAGCACTAGAATAAAAGATCTTCCCAACTTCTATAAAGAAACCATTTAAAATAATTTTTTTCAGGTGAAGAGCTAAAAAGGGAAAGTGAGAGCAAAGTTGTCAAGTAATTTAAGAAAGAATATTATATAAAATATAGTGATCCATACGATTTCCTTATTTCAAATATATTCCTCATTCACAAAGAATTTTAAGCCAATCTTTCAGTACACAATATTCTGTCTGAGAGCATCAGATAACTTTGTTTTTTAAGTTTTACATTGATAAAAAACAATGAGATATACATATTTTTGGAAACTGTACAAATCTTAGTTTTGATCATTGAACTAAATTAAATATAAAATATTCCATTTCAAATAATCCTGTAAAAATTTAAAAATTAGAAATAATTTCTTTTAAAACAAAGCTTTTAATTAACTAATTTATTAATTCAAATATATGTATTCTTTTGAGGCATTAACTGTGTTTTACTATAATATTAATATTTTAAAAAATACTAACTAATTAATTAATATTTAATCAATATTGTTAATTATCATAGAGTTATAAAGATTATAAGATATTAAATTTATAAAGATAGTTTTGTAACAAGAGCACTAATATTTTTGTTTTTCATGATGAAGGTAAATTACTCAAGGTAACCACTTCTATAAACATGTGGCCATTAATGGCAAAGTTACTATTTTTCTCTTTTTAAAAACCTTTTAGCTTGAAGATAATTTTACTTCACAAGAAAGTTTGCATTTCAAAGAATAACTTTTTAAAAAATTAAAAGGACTTTTTTTCAAAAATATTTTTGTAAAATAAGAAATTTACAAAAAAAAAAAAATAATTGTTTTATTTTGCGAACGAGAAGAAATTATTCCAATAACAGATTCAGGTATGAAAAAAATTTGAAAGAAATTGAATGCACAAATTAGAAGTTCACCCTTTTAGTCGTAAATTAAGTGGCCACAAGAATAATTCCCATAAAACTATGTTTAAATGAACGATCATTTTGTTTTGAATTAAAAAAAACATAGCTGAGAATTCTACAGCAAACTTGGAAGGAATTGCTAACATATATATCCTTTAGTACATTATTTAAATAGGTGGCAAAAATTTTTATAGGGAATAGTTTAAAGGCTCATAACCTTTAAACTTTAGCTAATCATACTATAATTTACACAAATCACTTATTAAAAATTCTTCTATAACCACACCAATTTTTATTAAAATCTGATGACTGTCATGGCCTCATTTGACTGATTCATATACAAAAATGATACATTAGGAAAATATATAGTTGCGAATTTATTATAATTTGGAGATCATTTAATTATTTTGTGCATGGAATTTTTAAAAGTAAAAAACAGTTTACTTTAAATAGAAATAAAATTTTATCAAAACACTATTAATTTAACAACAGATGCAAGTAAGAGAAGAAAAAAAAAATACACAGATCAAATATAATAAAACTTATCCTAAATTATTAGCAATTGCTAATCAAACCAAAGCAATATATAAGACAAGTTCATTAAACAAGTGCAAAACTGGATTAACTCTAAATCATTAAATTTAATTGTACAAGAGCAGGAACTCTACAAATTCTCCAAAGCAGTTGAAACATTTTTTATACCGTTAACTAACAACAATTTTGCACATAAATATTACCTTAGTTGTTTACATTAATATGTGCGATTTTAAAGGATTTTTAGATGTGGAAGGAGAAATCAATGAATTAATCCAAAACAAAGAATTGAATTTTCTTCTAACATCAGACAATAGTGAAAATGAAGATAAAGTGCTTTCAACTAATAAGAAACTAAATGAGTTATAAAAGGCACACAAACTATGATTTTACAATAAGAGTTTTGCCAAATTGAAGAAAGACAACTACATGTTATGAGAAGCATTTGAAAAATCATGTGCTACTAATTACAAAATGTAATGTAACTACTTATTAAGAAGTAAAAAAAAGACTTTTGAATTGAAGCTTTTCGTATTCCCTTTTAATAACAAAATTTAGGTTTGTTTTAAATTATGTATAGTTGAAGTTATATATTATACATTTTTCCATTCATATAACACATTTTCCCCCACAACAAGTTAACTTTGCAAAATGAAGTTTTGCTCTAGGTGCAATTAGCAACAAATGTTAATTCATATTAACATAATCAATATATTTTCTTGTCATTCCTCAACAAAAAAACAAACATCAATTGTTTCTAAATAATCCAAAATACCATTCTACATGTTTCTAATTACAAGTTCTATTATTTCTCCAAGCACTAGAATAAAAGATCTTCCCAATTTCTATAAAGAAACCATTTAAAATAATTTTTTTCAGGTGAAGAGCTAAAAAGGGAAAGTGAGAGCAAAGTTGTCAAGTAATTTAAGAAAGAATATTATATAAAAGATAGTGATCCATATGATTTCCTTATTTCAAATATATTCCTCATTCACAAAGAATTTTAAGCCAATCTTTCAGTACACAATATTCTGTCTGAGAGCATCAGATAACTTTCTTTTTTAAGTTTTACATTGATAAAAAACAATGAGATATACATATTTTTTGGAAACTGTACAAATCTTAGTTTTGATCATTGAACTAAATTAAATATAAAATATTCCATTTCAAATAATCCTGTAAAAATTTAAAAATTAGAAATAATTTCTTTTAAAACAAAGCTTTTAATTAACTAATTTATTAATTCAAATATATGTATTCTTTTGAGGCATTAACTGTTTTACTATAATATTAATATTTTAAAAATACTAACTAATTAATTAATATTTAATCAATATTGTTAATTATCACAGAGTTATAAAAATTATAAGATATTAAATTTATAAAGATAGTTTTGTAACAAGAGCACTAATATTTTTGTTTTTCATGATGAAGGTAAATTACTCAAGGTAACCACTTCTATAAACATGTGGCCATTAATGGCAAACTTACTATTTTTCTCTTTTTAAAAACCTTTTAGCTTGAAGATAATTTTACTTCACAAGAAAGCTTGCATTTCAAAGAATAACTTTTTAAAAATTAAAAGGACTTTTTTTGAAAAAATATTTTTGTAAAATAAGAAATTTACAAAAAAAAAATAATAATTGTTTTATTTTGTGAATGAGAAGAAATTATTCTAATAACAGATTCAGGTATTACTCTTAAAAAAAAAAAAAAAGCAATAGTATAATAATTACAATAAAATATTTAAATAGATTGAAAACTTATATAAATAAATATATGATATATTTCAATAATTCTATCAACAACATTTTTTTAAATAACTTTATAAAAATGCTTAATATTTATGAATATCTAGATCTATATACTTTTAATCAAATATAATTGCAAATAATCATTTTTTAGTTGAATTACTATAATAATCTAACAAGCAATTTTGGAAATTTATAAACAAATGTATGAACTTTCATTTTTCATTGTATAAGCTGACTTCTTTATCCATTTATCTTTCTAACCAAAATAGAAAACAACTTAAACATGGATTTGATTTTAAACATTTTTTTAATTAAATACAGAGAAACTGCAAGTTTTCTGAAAGCTCTGATACTAATATCTTTTTATCAGAGTACTTAATGTATTTCTTTTTCTTCAAAAACTACTTTCATTAAAAAAAAATTTTATATAAAAATTCATAGAAAGAATACATTTAAAAACAGTTTTATACTACACAGATATTTTATAAAGCATTAATCTAAAATTACTGCAAGAAACAAAATGTGTTAAATGTGTACATAATAATGAACTGAAAATATGCTAAATTTTATGAGAAAATTTACTAATAATGTAATGTTTATGTCACAAACTGTGTTTAGTTCACACAATGTTGAATAAATAAAAATAACAATCTCTGGAAATGGTATTAAAACATTTTTGCATATGTATATTTATTCCACAGTTAACATTAATTCTAACTATAAGAGAGGAAATGTTCTTAATAAAAATCATTATTTTATAAAAGAATCATTTAATAAAAACAAGCAATACAAAACCGATTAAATCACAGAGAACACAAGAAACATAAAGAGGTGGATTTTTCATTTCCCGCGGGTTTTGCGCTTCGTTTGATTTAGGTAACAATATAGATAGAATGATCTTCAGGAACTTTATATTTTGTAAATTTAGAACTAAACAAATTAATTTGACAATTCTGTTTACTTTAATTATTACAAAGAAATATAAGTACGTTAATCGTACATAACCATCAAAAACGTGAGCAAAATGGCAGGTCCGATCACTAACGCAAGCGATCAGAACCGGCATCATCATCCCCTATTGACAGTACAACACTTTGATTTCATTAATCACTGTTTCAAATAAGATCTAACACAATAGTTTAAAACACTATTCATACATGATGTTTAATGATATTTGATCTCCGATTAGCCAATATATCCCTACATGCTTAACCCTAACATTCAGTTATAGTAAATGTATAACTAAGAAAAACAAAAATGAAACATACATCTTTACCAGTATCTGCACCATGATGTAATTGAACAACACATCGCAACTACAGATAAATCCAACAAAAAGACAATTCACATAATTTAAAATTTACTATAAACATTCTAATACTAATCATAGTTGAAACCTTAGTCGTTTAAGCAGAGCACGATTGCCAGGTTTTGGAAAAAAATAAAACCGTCAGTCGTTACTGTAACAAAGGAAAAAAAAGTGCAAATATAAAAATAAAAAATCTCAAATCACTTTGCTATTTTAAAGAATTTTATTATTTCCTTTTTTTTTATTGATTTCTAAGAAATGAAATACTTTTTTTCAATATTTATTAATTTTACAAATAGACATAAATTGTGCATCTTGCTTGTTACGAAATGGTATAGAACAACAGATCCAGTGATTTGTACCAGATCATGCAAAGTTATCCGAAATGTTAGCAGAAGGAAGCTGCTAACTACGAGAGGGAGAAAGAATAGTAAATTTTTCAGAGGTTTTTAAAAATTGATGTCCATTTGTGTTGATTGTAATAAAAATCAGGTTAGCGCCCTACAGAAATCCAAACAACTGCCTACAACGCTGAAAAATACACGGTGGTTCAACATTTTAAATAACTTTAATAAAAGAAGACAGAGATCAAACTCATTAGCTCTTTTCTCGAAGAAGCCACAAGTAATCTCCAGACTACGCTCTGCACCAGATCATAAACATTGTTAAAATACACTAGTTTAAGAAAAATAAGCAAGCTAGAACTTTGAAGTTAACAATCATTGAATTGAAGTAAGGTATTGTTAACGATCAGCTAAAGAACCCCAATAAAAACGTAAGTTTTATTCAAATAGCCATCACACACCGCATGATAGTACGTAAAATAGTTCACTCGATAGGCGTCTTCATAAAATGATCTATTCACATATCGTTGTGAAAGTTACATTCCATTTAGATTAAAGCAAAAAGCACAAATACTGAGACATCTCACAAATGATTTGTGTCCTCTTTGCAGAATCCTTTCCAAAATGATTCGTGGTGCCAGTAGGTACTGCATAACTATTCACACAGTTTCATCACAGTAACGTTTCGAAAAAAAACCATATGATTGTTCTGATTTGCTTGTCTGAGAAGCATTGTGATGTGAATAGTTATATTGAGCTTCATATTTTTGAGGTGTTCTATCGTTAACGAAATCGCTATTATCATCAAATGAACTTTCCCTTCTGTTCTCGTCAATAGCACTAACAGCACTCACACATGTTCTCTTACACAAGGGCTGTACACTCTCACACAATAAAAAAACCAAAGGTTTAAAACTTAACAATCACTTTATTTACACGACAGTCACAGCCACTCGCAGCCGTGTTGTTCACTCTTGCCTCTCTGGCGTTACACTGATCAGACTCCACATTTATGCGCTCGCCGGCGCATGTGTACACACACTTTTTTCGCCGCTAGGGGTATCCTTCCCGCGTAGGCGCGAACATAACCGCCCGGCGGTTGACATGTTCACATTCAACTCTTTAAGAATTCAAATATTCAAAATTCTCAAATTATTCACTTATACACTGATCACACAAAAATACACATTAAAAAAATACATTTTCCAAAAATATTCACAAAATAAGCAGATCACAAAAGATACACAATATATAAAAATTAATTTTCCTCATTAACACTAGGCAAAGGTACGATATTAACTACTTGGCCTTTAATATATGCCATTTTTATCTTTTTAAAAGTAAACCACTCTTGTTACTTTATCTTCACCTGATGAATTTGATAATTTGGCCAAATTCCATTTTAAAGGACAATAATTATCAGGATTTTTAATTAACACCAAATCACCTTCTTTTATATCCGCTTTACCCTTAGACCATTTAGGTCTATTTAACAGCTTATTTAAATACTCGGATGACCATTTTTTCCAAAGATGTTGAGTCATTTTTGGAAGCAATTGCCAACAGCTCAATCGATTCATTGGCGTTTCACTAAAATTAGGTTCAGGCAATGTAATAAAGATGAACCAATTAAAAATGTGCAGGAGTTAATTTTCCACATCATTTGGATCACTTGAAAGTGGGCAAAGGGGTCTAGAATTAAGAACTGCCTCAATTTGATCAATAAAGAGGTTTCCGGGAGAATGCGTCATCAGTGACGTCATCAGAAAAGCGAGCAACCGGAAGTGACGAGTCATCTTGTTAGATAAGAGTTTTGGTAGATAAGGACCCTAGAAACTTTTTCCCGGTGGCAACACCGGAATGTTGTACTATAGGAGAGGGGTTTTTGGAGATATAGGAATTTACGTGATGACTGTACTGATAAGATAAGCAGAATATGAAACTATTTTAATATGATTTCTTCTTAATTTTTTTTTTAATTAGAATATTTTATAAAATGTGTTTAGTGAATGAATTTATTTATTTTTATTAAATTTGATTATTTTTAATTTTTTTATTGGATTATTTTACAAATTTATATTATTACAAAAAATAATTATTTTCTATATGCAAAATTTATTTGGTGAAGAAATTTATTTTTTTTAAATTTTTTTTTATTTTTTTTTTTTATTTTTTTTTACAATTTTGAATTTGATTAAAAATTTTTTTTTTTTTTTTTTTACAAAACTTTTTTTTTAAAAGGAATTTATTTTTTATTGTTGCTTCTTTAAAAATTTATTTTATTTTACAAAACTTATTTTCGTAAAAGAATTTATTTTTATTTATTATTATTATTATTTATTTTACTTTTTTTTTTTGCAAAATTAATTTTTCTTTTTTATACATTTTTAATTTTTTTAATTTAATTTTTTTTTTATTTCGATTGCATTTGTTATATTTTACAAAATTTCTTTTTGTAAAAAGGAATTTATTTATTTTTAATTTATAATTTTCCCTAGTGTGTTACTACATTTTTTTTATCACTTCATTAGAAATTTAATTATCCAAAACTTTGTTTGGCATTTAAAGTTTTCCTTAAAATAGCTGACATTTCTTTTGAAATACGATATTAGTTTCAAATTTTCTATCCAATATTAAATTCTGCACATCATTCGTATTGAAAGATTTAATTTGTATGTTTCTTAACTTTTTGAAGATCATATACCAGAATAGTTACAACTCCGAAGAAAATGTTACGAATTTATATATATTTAACCAATTAATTACCTTCATTGAAATGCACAATTTTTTTTTTTTTTAACACAAATGTAATTCAATTAATATATTCATGTAATTTTCTTTCAACTCCTTTTTTGCTTCTAATATTTCTTCCTTCATACTAGATTCTATTTTGATAAACCCTATAACTCTCCTGATGATACAAAAAATTTCTTAGCATGCATTTTTTTTTTTCAGGCATTTGGAAATAAACACAGACTATGATTTTGTAAGACAAAATAGTTAAAATAATATTTTTAATAATGAATTTGCACTAATGTATTTCTTATCCTATTTTATTTCAAAATATTGTATACATCTAATTATCTCACCTATTATTTCACCTACGTTATTATTTTTTTCTTTACAATCATACACAATTCTTATACTTACACGGAGATACATTTTTAAAATTTCCCACAAATACTAATAAATATTATCATACTAAGCTAAAGAATTTGTATAACATAAAAAAATACTAAACACACAAATTTCAACAAGAAAAACTTCCTTATAAAATCTAAATGTATAAACATGCTAAATTTATGTGTCCAATTATTTTTTTTTGAGTGATTTTTCTTACATTCTTCTTACTTGAAAGCGGCCTGATGGCCAACTGGCTAGCGCTCAGGCCTTTGGAACCACAGTCTTCAGGTTCAGTAGCATGGATGTTTGTTAGTGGTTCGGAATCCACATTAAACTGTAGGTCCCGGTCAAATTAGCCTAAAATGTGCGAAAAATGACCGTAGAGCGACTAAACACACCAATCTTACTTAAAAAAAAAACAAAGAGACGATTGATCCTATTCTATTTATGCACACACACACCAATCAATTATATTTATAAAATTAATGTGTATGTTCTTTTAACCAATTATTTCTAAAATAATATTTTCACTGATATTTAAATTATAATTTTTAACGTGTATTGAATTTGTTTTAACCAAAACTTTTATCATTAAAGATAAAACTGTACATACTTTCTTTTCGAATGCTCAACTAAAATTCTAGTATATAACCTTTATTACAGAATGCAGATAGCATGTATCTATCCGACTGCAGGCCAATTTCAGATAAGATAGTATTTCTTTCTATATGACTAGGATTGGAATGCTTCTCAATTTAGATATGCATATTTTTTAATTTTCTAAGTAACTATTTCAACAAACTTTTATCCGTTTGTAGTGTAATTCAGATGAAGAAAAAAATAAACTATGAAATTATTATTAAATTATATATATTTTTAGTGAAGATATAGATTATAAAAAAATTTTTACCAATTTTTTTTTTTTTTTTTTTTAATTTTGGAATATTTTTAAAAATTTAAACCATTTTTATTTTCATTTCTATACTTGTCAATACGTACAAAGAAATTACATGACTCTTTCACTTATTGAAATTCTTTCAAACAAAAAAAAAATTTTTTTTTGTACAACGTAATTTTGCATTTCGACAAGCATTCTTTTTAAATGCACATATCAAAAAGTTAAGTTATCGGTTTACTTTTATATATGTGTTAAGTATTATTTAAACTATTGGTTAAATTATATCCTACAGTTTTTTTTGTTAAAGATGGATTGACCTTCCCACTTGATTCTATTTGTTAAACCCTATATTTTCTCGTTGATACCAATTTTTAGCATATATTTTTCAAACATTTAGAAATAAACACTACTTAAATTATGATTTTGTAAACCAAAATAGTTAAACTATTGTTATTTTTTATAATGAATTTACACTAATTCAATTTATTAACCCCGAGTAACTTTATTTTATTTCGGAATATTGTATATATCTCACCAACCAAATTCATTTAGATTTTACTTCTTTGCTGTCATACGTGTACTTACACAGCCTCCATAGCCATTCTTTTAATTTTGATAATCATTTTTACAAAAGTCTTATGAAATTTCACCCATTATACAGATCATTTTGAATTTTGTTCCAAAAATACATTTATCAAATCTTTTTTATTTAAAATTTCCTAATGATATTTCTTTAAATAATTTATTTATTATTTCTTAATTCATATTTGACTTATCTGCTACTTATCATAAAATTAATACATACGAGATATTTTTTAATACTGCAAACATTTAGAATTACTTACCATGATTTTGTAAAACAAAGTAGTTAAAAGGATGTTTTTTATAATGAATTTACACTAATCCAATTTATTATCACCGAATAACTCTATTTTATTCAAAATAGCGCATGCAGTTCACCAGCCATTTTTCTTTACATTTTATATTTTTTTGATATGCACATGTCTTGTGCATAAGCATCAGTTTGTTTCAATTTGAATAATAATGTTAACAAAAGTCGTATGAAATTTCAACCATTATACCCATCGAGTTCATTTTGAATTTTATGTATCAAAAACTTATTTTCTAAGTCGCTTTTATTAAAAAAATCGTAATGATATTTATTTTATCAATTATTCTTTCTTCCTTAATATTTTCTTCTATCTGTTAAATCGAAGTTAAACTACAATTAACGATATTTTATTTAGCATTCAAATATTTAAAATTGAACACTACTTAGACTAAGACTAAGACTAAATTGATACTATTTTTTATAATGAATTCACATTAATTCTTTTTTAACCCTCAAATAACTATTTTATTTCAAAATAATATACACTTGTAACTATGCATGGTTATCTCACAAACCATTTTCACTGCATTTTCCATTTTCTTTTTACTAGTTTGTCCTGCAAAAGTCTTGTATTTATACAACCTCCACAGACATTATATATTTAGCCGTAATAATGATTGAGTAATAATTACAAAAATTAAGCTTTATTTTAATAAGTTATACAAACAACTTTCTTAAAAAAATTTTTTTTTCCACTTTACATTATGGTTTTTTTTTTTTTTTTTCACTTCATTAAAAAAGAAAAACAATAATAATAATAAATTTAATACTTTTTCCATGAATAGTTTATTTATTGAAGTTTTTTCACCACTTTTTTTCATGTGTATACATATGACAAGCATTCTATTATGATTTTATTTTAAAATTAATTTTATTGTTTTCAATAAAATCCCATTCAGAAAACTATTTTTTTCTTAATATGATTCACTAAAATCTTCTTAATATTAACCATTTTTTTTTAAAGAATGCTAGAATATTATGTTAGGCACGATTCGATATAAGGTTAATCTTTTGTATATTTATCACTATATTTTTCAGGAATAAATATTTCTAAACAATACTTTTATCTACGACATTTCATACGGTCATGTTTAAATCTTTAAATACACTCTTGTAATATTTTCTTAACACAAAATTCATCATTCAATCAATTTGTTTTTTAAACATTGCCTTTGAATAAGAAACATGATTTTTTTTTTTTAATTTTACCTTTCATGTGTCTCTAAAACCTTTTTACTTTACATAAATGTTCTATAGCTCATGAAAATATTTTTCAAATTTCTACCCTTTATTTTTTATGATATTTTACATCTCTTCTTGTATACAGCTGTTTTTTTCAGAGGGTTACCTTCTCTTAAAAAGAAGATATTTAGCAATTATTAGAAGATACTGAAATTATTTCCTTTTGCAAAATAAAATAGTGAACAGCTTAAAAATTTTTTTGTTTTAAAGGTTCAATTTGATAACCCTTATATCAAGAAAAACAAAAATTCTTGATTTAAAAATACTTACATTTTTACAGATGTTATAAATTTTTTGTTTTGAATTGTATTTTTTTATTAATGTAAAAGGTTCATTTCAGAAAATTATGAATCAATATCGAATAATTTATTTAAAAACTGTGTGATATAATATATCAGAAAAGTTGCTAATTAGCACGAATTTTTACTCATTAAATATACTCATGTTTATAATTCCAATTATTCGATATTGATTCATAATTTTCTAGTAATGAACACCAAAAATTTATAATAAAAAAACAAAAATTCAAAGAAAAAATTAATAACATCTGTAAATGAATATAAGGGTATTTTAATTCAACCAGTTTAAAAGTTTTTGAAGCTGTTTAGCTTTAGGATCTTTTCTTTTTTGCATAAATAATTTAACCTTACTTTTTTTTACGGTAAAGAGCAAAAAAACAAGTCAGTATTCTTCTTATTTTTAAGAGAGAGGTAACGTGCCCTTGAAAAAACAGCTGTATACAAGAAGAGATGTAAAATATCATAAAAAATAAGGGTAGAAATTTGAAAAATATTTTCATGAGCTATAGAACATTTATGTAAAGTAAAAAGGTTTTAGAGACACATGAAAGGTAAAATTTAAAAAAAAAAAAAAAAATCATGTTTCTTATTCAAAGGCAATGTTTAAAACAAATTGATTGAATGATGAATTTTTGTGTTAAGAAAATATTACAAGAGTGTATTTAAAGATTTAAAACATGACTGTATGAAATGTCGTAGATAAAAGTATTGTTTAGAAATATTTATTCCTGAAAAATATAGTGATAAATATACAAAAGATTAACCTTATATCGAATCGTGCCTAACATAATATTCTAGCATTCTTTAAAAAATGGTTAATATTAAGAAGATTTTAGTGAAGCATATTAAGAAAAATAGTTTTCTGAATGGGATTTTATTGAAAACAATAAAATTAATTTTAAAATAAAATCATAATAGAATGCTTGTCATATGTATACACATGAAAAAAAGTGGTGAAAAACTTCAATAAATAAACTATTCATGGAAAAAGTATTAAATTTATTATTATTATTGTTTTTCTTTTTTAATGAAGTGAAAAAAAAAAAAAAAAAAACATAATGTAAAAGTGGAAAAAAATTTTTTTTTTTAAGAAAGTTGTTTGTATAACTTATTAAAATAAAAGCTTAATTTTTGTAATTATTGCTCAATCATTATTACGGCTAAATATATAATGTCTGTGGAGGTTGTATAAATACAAGACTTTTGCAGGACAAACTAGTAAAGAAAATGGAAAATGCAGTGAAAATGGTTTGTGAGATAACCATGCATAGTTACAAGTGTATATTATTTTGAAATAAAATAGTTATTTGAGGGTTAAGAAAAGGAATTAATGAATTCATTATAAAAAAATAGTATCAATTTAGTCTTAGTCTAAGTAGTGTTCAATTTTAAATATTTGAATGCTAAATAAAATATCGTTAATTGTAGTTTAACTTCGATTTAACAGATAGAAGAAAATATTAAGGAAGAAAGAATAATTGATAAAATAAATATCATTACGAATTTTTTTTAATAAAAGCGACTTAGAAAATAAGTTTTTGATACATAAAATTCAAAATGAACTCGATGGGTATAATGGTTGAAATTTCATACGACTTTGTTAACATTATTATTCAAATTGAAACAAACTGATGCTTATGCACAAGACATGTGCATATCAAAAAAATATAAAATGTAAAGAAAATGGCTGGTGAACTGCACATGCGCTATTTTGAATAAAATAGAGTTATTCGGTGATAATAAATTGGATTAGTGTAAATTCATTATAAAAACATCCTTTAACTACTTTGTTTTACAAAAATCATGGTAAGTAATTCTAAATGTTTGCAGTATTAAAAAATATCTCGTATGTATTAATTTTATGATAAGTAGCAGATAAGTCAAATATGAATTAAGAAATAATAAATAAATTATTTAAAGAAATATCATTAGGAAATTTTAAATAAAAAAGATTTGATAAATGTATTTTTGGAACAAAATTCAAAATGATCTGTATAATGGGTGAAATTTCATAAGACTTTTGTAAAAATGATTATCAAAATTAAAAAAGAATGGCTATGGAGGCTGTGTAAGTACACGTATGACAACAAAGAAGTAAAATCTAAATGAATTTGGTTGGTGAGATATATACAATATTCCGAAATAAAATAAAGTTACTCGGGGTTAATAAATTGAATTAGTGTAAATTCATTATAAAAAATAACAATAGTTTAACTATTTTGTTTACAAAATCATAGTCTAGTGTTTATTTCTAAATGTTTGAAAATATATGCTAAAAATTGGTATCAACGAGAAAATATAGGGTTTAACAAATAGAATCAAGTGGGAAGGTCAATCCATCTTTAACAAAAAAAACTGTAGGATATAATTTAACCAATAGTTTAAATAATACTTAACACATATATAAAAGTAAACTGATAACTTAACTTTTTGATATGTGCATTTAAAAAGAATGCTTGTCGAAATGCAAAATTACGTTGTACAAAAAAAAATTTTTTTTTTTTTGTTTGAAAGAATTTCAATAAGTGAAATTTCATGTAATTTCTTTGTACGTATTAACAAGTATAGAAATGAAAATAAAAATGGTTTAAATATTTTAAAAATATTCCAAAATTAAAAAAAAAAAAAAATTGGTAAAAAATTTTTATAATCTATATCTTCACTAAAAATATATATAATTTAATAATAATTTCATAGTTTATTTTTTTTTTTTTCTTCATCTGAATTACACTACAAACGGATAAAAAGTTTGTTGAAATAGTTACTTAGAAAATTAAAAATATGCATATCTAAATTGAGAAGCATTCCAATCCTAGTCATATAGAAAGAAATACTATCTTATCTGAAATTGGCCTGCAGTCGGATAGATACATGCTATCTGCATTCTGTAATAAAGGTTATATACTAGAATTTTAGTTGAGCATTCGAAAAGAAAGTATGTACAGTTTTATCTTTAATGATAGAAGTTTTGGTTAAGCAAATTCAATACACGTTAAAAATTATAATTTAAATATCAGTGAAAATATTATTTTAGAAATAATTGGTTAAAAGAACATACACATTAATTTTATAAATATAATTGATTGGTGTGTGTGCATAAATAGAATGTGATCAATCGTCTCTTTGTTTTTTTTAAGTAAGATTGGTGTGTTTAGTCGCTCTACGGTCATTTTTCGCACATTTTAGGCTAATTTGACCGGGACCTACAGTTTAATGTGGATTCCGAACCACTAACAAACATCCATGCTACTGAACCTGAAGTCTGTGGTACCAAAGGCTGCAGAGCGCTAGCCAGTTGGCCATCAGGCCGCTTTCCAAGTAAGAAGAATGTAAGAAAATCACTAAAAAAAAATAATTGATACATAAATTTAGCATGTTTATACATTTAGATTTTATAAGAAAGTTTTTCTTGTTGAAATTTGTGTGTTTGTGTTTAGTTTTTTTTATGTTATACAAATTCTTTAGCTTAGTATGATAATATTTATTAGTATTTGTGGGAAATTTTAAAAATGTATCTCCGTGTAAGTATAAGAATTGTGTATGATTGTAAAGAAAAATAATAACGTAGGTGAAATAATAGGTGAGATAATTAGATGTATACAATATTTTGAAATAAAATAGGATAAGAAATACATTAGTGCAAATTCATTATTAAAAATATTATTTTAACTATTTTGTCTTACGAAATCATAGTCTGTGTTTATTTCCAAATGCCTGAAAAAAAAAAAATGCATGCTAAGAAATTTGTTGTATCATCAGGAGAGTTATAGGGTTTATCAAAATAGAATCTAGTATGAAGAAAGAAATATTAGAAGCAAAAAGGGGTTGAAAGAAAATTACATGAATATATTAATTGAATTACATTTGTGTTAAAAAAAAATTGTGCATTTCAATGAAGGTAATTAATTGGTTAAATATATATAAATTCGTAACATTTTTCTTCGGAGTTGTAACTATTCTGGTATATGATCTTCAAAAAGTTAAGAAACATACAAATTAAATCTTTCAATACGAATGATGTGCAGAATTTAATATTGGATAGAAAATTTGAAACTAATATCGTATTTCAAAAGAAATGTCAGCTATTTTAAAGAAAAACTTTAAATGCCAAACAAAGTTTTGGATAATTAAATTTCTAATGAAGTGATAAAAAAAAATGTAGTAACACACTAGGGAAAAATTATAAATTAAAAAATAAATAAATTCCTTTTACAAAAACAAATTTTGTAAAATATAACAAATGCAATCGAAATAAAAAAAAAAAATTGAATTAAAAATTAAAAATGTATAAAAAAAAAAGAAAGATTATTTTGCAAAAAAAAAAAAAAATAATAATAAATAATAATAATAATAATAAATAAAAATAAATTCTTTTACGAAAATAAGTTTTGTAAAATAAAATAAATTTGAAAGAAGCAACAATAAAAAATAAATTCCTTTATAAAAAAGTTTTTGTAAAATAAAAAAAAAAAAAAATTTTTTTAATCAAATTGAAATAAAAAAAAAAAATTGTAAAAAAAAAAAAAAAAAAAAAAAAAAATAAATTTCTTCACCAAATAAATTTTGCATATAGAAAATAATTATTTTTGTAATAATATAAATTTGTAAAATAATCCAATAAAAAAATTAAAAATAATCAAATTTAATAAAAATAAATAAATTCATTTACCAAACACATTTTATAAAATATTCTAATTAAAAAAAAAAAAAATTAAGAAGAAATCATATTAAAATAGTTTCATATTCTGCTTATCTTATCAGTACAGTCATCACGTAAATTCTATATCTCCAAAAAAACCCTCTCCTATAGTACAACATTCCGGTGTTGCCACCGGGAAAAAGTTTCTAGGGTCCTTATCTACCAAAAAGACTCTTATCTAACAAGATGACTCTCGTCACTTCCGGTTGCGCGCGCTTTTCTGATGACGTCACTGATGACGTACTTCCGTCTCCCGGAAACCTCCACCTACTACTCATGTAGACCACGGAAATGATGTCGGCACTGTTCATTTCAGAAGGCACAAAATTCCAGTCTTTGACATTTGTAAATTGCTGTATTTTTAATACGAGATTAGACACAAATGTTTTTAAGTAACACGGTTCTTTCATTATCATTTCATTTCTCTTTATCGAGGCCTGGATAATTTTCGAATCTGTCCACAAAACAGTTCGAGACACATCACTTTTAAAGATGTTTTCACTTTGTGCACTAATTTGGATAGCAGCACGGCAGCACAGAGCTCCAATCAAGGAATTGAAATAGTTTTGATCGGAGCAACTCGAGATTTGCTGGCAATTAGTTTCACAAACACTTTCCCAGAAGCACTGCAAGATTTTAAATAAACCACTGCTCCATAGGCAATTTCACTAGCATCTGAGAAGCCATGAAGTTCGATGCATATCGGTTCACTGATACATATGCATCTTGGAATTTTAATGTTGTTGATAGTTGTTAAAGCTATAAGAAATTCCTGCCATTTCTCAAGTTCTTTTTTAGGCAAATTTTCATTCCAGTTCAGTTTGATTAGCCACAGTTTTTGCAAGAAAATTTTTGCCTTTGTCACAATTGGGCCAAGTAAACCCAAAGGATCAAAAATCTTTTCTACGGTTGATAACACTGCACGCTTTGTAAATGAATTACTACAGTCTACTTTCACTTTGAAGGAAAACAATCTTTGTTAGGTTGCCATATTATTCCCTAATGTTTTTATTTCCTCTGGAGAAAAAGAGTAATCAGCCTCGTCACTCTCCGTCAGAAAATTTCCACTGCTGCACCACTGATGTAACTGCATTCCACCTCCGTTCAGAATTTCTGTTAACTCTTTAGTAAGTCTGAGAGCTTCCGTTACAGTATTTGAGTCGGGAAGGACATCGTCCATATACAAGTCCTCTGCCAATATAGGTGCCGATATCGGAAAGTTATCTTTCTCATCTATTGCTAATTGCTTAAGTGTACGTATAGCTAAATAAGGAGCACTAACTGTTCCGTATGTGACAGTTGCGAGTTCGTATTCTTTAACTGGCTCATTAATTCCGTCTTTCCATAAAATACGCTGCCATTTTCTTTGACTGGGGCAAATGTTTATGGTTCTATACATTTTTTTTAATATCGGCCGAAAACGAATAAATGTGCTTACGAAATCTAACCATAATTAAAAAAGGTCGTCTTGTATTACCCCTCCGTTATATTGTAAAAGAATTAAGCGAATTTCCTTCTGTTGTAAGGAAGACGCGTTAAACACGACACGAAGTTTTGTTTTTAATTTGTCGGGACGGTATACACCTAAGCGAGGTATATAATAAGTACCCTCAGTTTCTTCACTTTCTTTAATTTAATTCATGTGACCCATTTCTTCATATTCACCTAAAAAATCTTTATATAATAATAAATAGTCAGGATCTTTCACTAATCGCCTCCATTAGGAATCTAACCTTTTTAGCGCAATATCTCTAGATTTTCTCAAACACTTAGGATCTTCTTTAAGGGGCATTTTAAACTACATATTTCCTTCTATATCTCTATAAAAATTATTTTTTATAATGCTCTTCACATATGCGAGTTTCGTTATTAGGAGGAATGTCCATTTCTATATTTTCTATTTCCCAGAAAGATTTAACAGTTTTATCTAACTGCTCATAATTATCTCTAATTAATCCACAATGAATATTCACATTTAAATCACAAGGAACACTCCCGGAAACAACATATCCGAAACACGAATTTTGTAAAACTAAGTTAGATTCAGGGGGATATATTTGTCTTGATCTCAAAAGGCTATAAAAATCTCTGCGCCTAATAAAATATCATTTCTACCTGGAATGTTAAATTGTGGATCCGCTAACTCAATATTACTTAAATCATACATATTAACTTTTAATATTTTACTAGGAGTTACATTAGTAATTCGAGGAACAATTAAAAATTTCAACTCTTTTTCGTAGCTATTTGATTTATTTTTTAATTTAGCAGTAACTTGCGTTTTAATATTTAAAGATGCGTCATTTAATCCCGATACTACTAGATTAATTTTTTTCTTTCTTTAAATTAAGTCTATCCGCACATTCTCTAGTTATAAAACAGGCCATTGAACCTTGATCTAAGAGCGCTCTTACTTCTAATGAATTACCTGAATTATTATCTAAATAACATTTAGCTGTGCTCAATAGAACTGTTTTGGAACCACTTGACATAAAGCTCGTAGCTGCAAATAATTTATTACTATTTGGAGAAGTGCTTTCACCGGCGGGTATAAACTCTTGAGCTGTGGGGAAAACGGGGTATTGGAACCGATTTCATTACGTTCTTTCTGATACAACTCATCGCGATTCTCTGCGCTTTTGCGCGGGTAGTGTAAACTTTTATGGTGTTTACGCTTACAAAAACAAGATACTTTCGATTTGCAATTAGACACTGAACAATTAATTTGTAAACAATTAAAACACATATGGTTTTGTTTTACAAGCTCAACTCTCATTCACTGACATTTTTAAATAAATAGTACAATTAGAAATATGGTGATTTTTAGTACATAAAATACAATTTGAATCTTTTAAGCCCGAAACAAACACTTTTGACACAATTTTAGAATTTCTAAAATTAGTTTTACTTTTTTGTAAGTTACTTGTGCCTTCGTAAATTGACTTTCCAAGCTATGCAACATAAATATCGCATTCTTCAGCTAATTTTACTGGGGGAACCAACTATCTGCTTGTCGTATACCTATGTGAGATGCAATTTCTCTATCTAACGTTTGAAATAACTTATCGGAAACTATTAATTGCTTTAATGTGTCAAAATCCGACACTTTTCTTAATTTTAAATAATATTCAAAATTAGTAGTTAAGCACGACGCAAACTGCACATACGATTCATTTAAGCGCTCAGCTTTTCTAAAATTAACTAAACATGCTTGTGGTGAAGGCTCATACTCTCGCAACACAACTGACTTAATTGTCTCATAGTTTTTTATATCTTCATCACTTAAATAATATTATTATATTAGAATAATATTATTATATTAGAATAGAGTTATTATATTAGAAGCTTTTTCTCCTAATAAATTTAACAGAATCTCAGCTTTATATATCTCAAGTACTTCTTTAATAATAAATGCGCGCTCTAAAGAATTAAAAGAAAAACTCCACCCTTCCGGTCGAGTGGGGATTTTGACAGTTAAAGTTCTAACACTTTTTATTACTTGATCAATAGTATCTGGTTTGGCTTCACCTTCACACACTTCTGATTTACTTTCATTTTTAATTTTTGCGAGTTCTAATTCATTTTTAACTCGTTCTAATTTTATTTTTACCAGATCTATTTGCCGTTGCTCCTCAATTTTACGATCGTCAATAATCGTGTTGGCAATGTCTTTAACCATGTCTGGTCTATTTTGAAACACATCACTTTGTTCAATTGCATCATATAAATCTGAAATTGTTAATTTTTCAGATACTATCAAATTTATTTCTGCGGCAATGAGCCGCAAATCTTCTTTTTGGCACCTTTTAAACATGTTTGCACAAATTATTAAATATATGGATTTTAAAGTTCACTTACTTCTTTTACAAAGCTTTTCACTTGACACAACACTATCCACAGGTTTGAGCCACTCTCCGGCTCGACGGACCAAAAATGTTCTCGTCAATAGCACTAACAGCACTCACACATGTTCTCTTTTCACAAGCGGACTGTATTACACTCACACACTGACACAATAAAAACCAAAGGTTTAAAACTTAACAATCACTTTATTTACACGACAGTCACAGCCACTCACCCAGCCGTGCTGTTCACTCTTGCCTCTCTGGCGTTACACTGATCAGACTCACACTTATGAGCTCGCAGGCGCATGTACACACACACTTTTTTCGCCGCTAGGGGTATCCTTCCGCGTAGGCGCGAACACCTTCTAAAGTCTGTTCCGAGAGGTCACTCCAGAGGAACAAACTTCGTTTTTCCCGATGATAACGTCAGATAGCATCAGGATCGTGTTGTGGGTGAGATGATCGAAAGTGAAGATATCACTCGAAGGGACCGTCAAATGTTCTTATCCAATTTAAATCCCATAAAATTTATGTGGAATTCTTTGGGAGAATGTCTTTAGAGGGACTATATTTTCCACAAAACACCTAACAACTAGTGTTCCTTAACGGAGATTTTTCAGTGTTTGATGGATCTGGCTAACAGAACCCATCTCACAGTCAAATAATATTGGAGCATTTGGGCTAGCAAAAGACAAGATGAGGAGTTCATCTAACAGATTCGACATGATGTATCACCTCTTTGAGGAGTATACTAATGTCCTTTTCAAAGTGAGCTCTTCCCGGCTTAACTTTCTTTGGATCTGAGTCTCTTTCAATTGGTTTCTGGAACGCTAATTCGTTACGTTCCAAAATTCACGAGATTAGGGAGTTCCTAACAGAGCAGAATCTTGATGTATTTTTGGTTCAGGAAACAAAATTGTCTCCTGGTTATAACCCTTTGATCGCTAATTACAGGTTCTATCGTACCGATAGACCCAACCAAAATCCTACCTGAGTAAGTGACGGAACAGGCATTTACATAAAAATAATCTTCATCACCATAGCCTTCCTTCTCCTAATTTAGATTTTATAGATGCTACCATAATAGAAATTAAACTTCGTAATTATCCTCAATAAAAATTTTCTCTGTATATGTTAAACCTAGCCATCCAGGTGGTTTCCCGGTGGAGGACTTTAACAAACTGCTTAAAATTGGAAACAATGTGATTCTCGCTGATTTTAACGCTCTTCACTCCTCTTGGAACTTTGGACATTCAAATAGATATGGTTTTTACTTTAAATCGTTTCCTCAAAGTCAAAGGGGTGTGGTGTTCCCCAAAGTTACTAGAATCGACATTAGAAATAATAACCATCGAGAAAATGTACTCGATCTTGCATTCTTTAAATTCATCCCCTTTAACTATGATACTGAGGTGCTTACAGATTTAGATTCTGACCACCTCCCGTTATCTTAACCTTGGGCACCAGCCTGAATCACTGAAAGTTCCTAATCAATTAATTACCAACTGGGAGAACTTCAGGCATGTGATGAATAGTAAAAACCTATCAAGTTTTAATCTAAGAACAGTTACTGATGCCGATGAAAGAATCGAAGAACTACATCTATGTCACATGTCTGCAGGAAGTTCTTCCCCAAAGTTCAAATCCCCACCGGTTAGATTTCCTCAAGACATCAAAGATCAAATCAAGCTACGAAACTACTATCGTCGTAGGTGGCAAAGGACCAGAGATCCTAAGTTCCTACGACATTACCTACAGATCATTAATTGATATTAGAGAAGCCATCACGAGTTTTACACAGCAACGCTGGCAAAAACGACATGGAGGCCCTGACGCCTGAGTCAACATCACTCTGGAAAAATGTTCCCTCCTACGCAGACAATGCCACGACATTCCTCCCTTTCAGGGCGCCAACGACCGAGCAGCTTATTCCCCAGAAGATAAAGCGGAACTGCTCGCAGACAGTCTCAAAACTCAATTTGAACTCAATCACGATATTGAAGATAAAATTTTATTCGCACACGCTAATTCTACAGTCACAGACTTCTTACAAAAATCACATGTTAATAACTTAGACTTAATTACTCCTAAAGAAGTCTGTGATATTATCAGGAACTTTAAGAACAACAAAACCCCCTGGTCTGGATCTTATTAATAATCGTATTCTAAAGTCCACTCCTATTAAATTTGTTCTTTATATTACCATTCTTTTTTTAACTTTCTACTTAGGACCTGTCATTTCCCAGCTTGCTGGAAGACTCAGTATGCCCCATTCTAAGCCAAATTCTAATTTGGCTTATCCTCAAAATTACCGCCTATCTCACTACTCAGTAGCTAGAGAAAAATATTCGAATCTGCGTTACTTAAACGCCTGAATCAGCATTGCGATCTTCACAATTTAATTATTCCTGAACAATTTGGATTCAGAAGGCAATTAAGTACCTGTCACCAATTATTTAGGTTGACAGAGCTGATTCATGATGGCTTTAACGAACGCAAATCTACGGGAATATTATTTTTGGACGTAGCCAAGGCCTTTGACAAAATTTGGGATAATGGCTTATTATTCAAGCTCATACGACTTGATTTTCCGGCTCAAATTATTAAAACTCTTTACTCTTACCTACAAGCCCGAGAATTTTTAGTCAGAGTAGGTGGAGTTACTTCCTCATCCAGACCAATAGAAGGGGAGTACCGCAAGGGTCGCTCTTAGCGCCCGCCCTCTTCAATATTTACATAAAAGATATACCGAGAGATTGCCAAACCTCTCTTTTCTGCCACGCTGATGATACGGCGATAGCCACACAAAACAAATCACCTCAGCTTGCTGTTAAAGACTTACAATATTTTGTTTTATAGAAAACTGATTAACCACCTGGAAAATTAAAGTCAATGCCACGAAATCGGCCTTTATGCTATTTACTCGGAAGACCTTATTTTCTCCGCTAGGGAGTATCACTCTTTTTGGCCATCCCGTCCTCTGGGTAACTGAATATAGATACCTGGAGTTGTTTTTAGACCCAAAATTATCTTTCAATTCCCATATCAAAAGCACCGTTGCCAAGGCAACCGGTGCGAGTATTAAACTCAACTGCCTAATTTCTCCGAAAGAGTAGGCTTGTGATCAAACACAAGCTTCTGCTCTACAAGTCTATCATTAGACCTATCTTGGTTTACGGTAGTCCAATCTGGGCTTCCACCTCACTTATAAATGTAAAGAGACTTCAGGTTTTTCAGAATAATCACCTGTCTATGATTGCTGACGCACCATGGTCCGTTCGTCGTAAGATCATTCATAGAGATCTAGACATCGATCCTATACCAAATTATATAATCAAAATTTCAAAGAATTTTCTTGAAAAATGTCCTCAGATTAGCAATGAGTTAATCCGTCGTCTACCAACCTATCACCCTGGAGTGAAAAGTTCACAAAAAGACTAAGTTCAGTTCAGTCTCCTATGAGTGCTTTCCTCAAGTTAAGAAACATCATGGCTGTTATTCTGAGCAAGCGCAAGCGAGTTCAGGTAATGGAATTAGCCTAAACGCTCACTGAGACAATTTATCTCAATGTGTATCTGATGATTACTTTGGCTTAAAAATTATTGATCGTCCACTAAATATGACGAACTGGCGCAGGTAAAGAATCGGATCTTTGACCTCGAGGTTGAGGGTTCGAATCTGAACTCAGTTCTTTTCGCATTTTCTATTGCTACGTTGTGCTTTAATTTATTCATAACTTTCCGACTAGTAATTAAGTTAGGTTATTATTGTACGCTTTTTTACCCCTTTTTTTTTTGTAAGGAAAACAAAAGGATTGGAAATAAAAAATATAAAAATAAAAATAAAAATTATAAAAATGAAAATAAAAATAAAAATTATAAAATAGTAAAAAAGAATCACGGTTCTGAGATCGGCCTTTTTTTTGTGGGGACATGTAACAATTTTGCTTTTCAGATCATTCATTGGCTCCTACCGTTCAGCATAATCCTTTCAGTGTTTTGTAAACAAGTTTGTTTACGTTTTCAATAGCATTATGGCATCGACAACTGGTCCCTAATTGTACCGAATTTAAAACTTAACTTTTAATTTCTTTTATTTTGTATTTTACTTTTTATCAATAGTATTTTTAATTTTTTTTTTTGAGTACCACTTTAATTTAAATTTTTAGAAACTTTATCTTTTATGTACTAACATTAATTAAGCAGCCATTGGAATTCCAAATATATTTATTAATTAAGATGAGGAGGTTTAAGGGATATTTCCCCCTGTTGGTACTCCGTAAACGGTACGCCAGTTGCCTAATAACTAAAACATCCCAGTAATATAATCTTTTGTCTCAATATTCTGATTTTCAAGTCTCTCAAAGAATTTCTTGTAGAATTAAGATGGAAAACCCATTCCATGTTAAAATTTTTCACACGATGTATAAAGAGTGTTTTCTTCCCGAAAAAGTACTATTTTAAAACAAGTACATCTTGTAAACGGTTCATTATTATTCGGATGTTCAAAAAATTGCTGGTTTCAATCTGATTGAGTTTATTGCAATCTGTTACATTCTAATAAGCTGATAAATTTAATATACTTAAACATGAGGTGGATAGAGACTGCATAAAAAACACATAAAAATATTCTAAGACTTCACAATTGGCTATAAAAAATGTTTTTTGCATCTTATTATTTTTTTATATGTAGTGAATAGATACCGCATAAAAAGTGTAATATCGAAAAAAAAAAAAAAATCAGAACATCAAGTTTTAAATAAAAATTGTTTTCCAAACAAGATAATCAAGTTAATTTACACAAAGGAAACATTGTTAAGCATTTTATTTATTTCTTTAACACATATTAAAAATAATCAAACTATACATATAACTATTATTTTTCGTGGTCAAAAAATCTAGATTTTCCAGTGAATTTAGGATATAGTCTTTTTCTTTTTATTATTATTATTTTTTTTTTTGTTCTGATTTTTTCATCTTCAGGAGTTATGTTTAAAACTTAAACGAAAAACAAATAAAATTATATCTAAATATAAAAAAAATAATAAATGCACTTATAATTTTACTTTAAAATTAAATCTTATCTTAATAGTCAAGAATCATTCACGTATACACTTCGAACGATAATAACTAACTAACGTTATTAGATGCAATGTAATATATATTACATATATAATATAGGATGTAATGAAAATGGCTAATACAATATATAGATGTGAAATAAAAATGGCTGCTGCAATATGTACAAATAATATGATGATGAAATACATTTGGACATTCAGGCAACTATACAGGAAAAAAAAATCTTTACATTTCTTACTTTTTATTACTTTCATATGTAATATGTATTTTGTTGATTCATTTTACAATATTTATTTTACATTTATTTCCTTTACACTTATGTCCATAAATTAAGGATAATTCAGAATCACACAGAAATGGAACTCTAAAATAAAAATTTCACCTGTAGAATTATCACACACATCTTGAAGAAGAATATGCAAATTACAGGAAACCACCAGATGGCGCGGATAGTACATCACAATGACGAGAGTGTAAGAGAGGGGGTATTTAAGGAATGGTGGCAAAGAAGTAAAATTGTTCACAAGCGCTTTAAAAAGCCTTTCAGTGCAATAACCGCATAGTTATGGCACAAAGGAAGCATTTGGATGATTTTTTACGTGGTAGAATTATCGGACGACTGGAATGTGGACGTACCCAGCTGGAAGTATCCGAGGAACTTGGAATCGCCCAGAGTGTCATCTCCAGGCTTTGGCAACGATTCCAAGATGATGGTAATGTGAGTAGATGTTACAGCACAGGTCCCCCGAGTTACAACGCCGAATGAGGACCGGTATTTAGCAGTTACTGCCAAAAGAAACAGACGGAGCACAGCATTAGACTTGTCTCGTCAGCTCTCTTCAGCTACCGGTACGACAGTTTCAAGGCAGACCGTGTACAGACGCTTAGGGCACATTGGTCTATAGACTCGTAGGCCTGTCAGATGTGTTCCACTTACCGCAACTCAATGTCGCCTGCGATTAACCTGGAGTAGAGAGCATGCATTGTGGACACCGCAACAGTGGTCTTGTGTGATATTTTCCGACGAGTCCAGGTTTAGTTTGCAGTCTGATTCTCGCCGGACTTCCATATGGAGAGCGCCAGGTACCCGTTACCACCAAGAGAACACCATTGAACGACACCGTTACGGTGGTGCAGGATGGCTCGTTTGGGGAGGAATTATTCTTGGTTCCAGAACTGACCCATGTTCAGAGTGTAACGATGACAGGCCACATCTATCGGGATGTCATTCTGGAACAACATGTACGTTTGTTTTGGGGCGCCATGGGTGCTGAATTTCTGTTTATGGATGACAACGCCCGGCCTCACCGTGCAAACATTGTAGACGAATGCCTTCAATTGAGGATATCACCCGTATGGATTGGCCAGCATACTCACCGACTTGAATCCAATAGAGCATGTGTGGGATATGCTTGGCCGACGAATTGCAGCCCGTCAACCTCCCCACCTGTCAACCGGAACTTCGGAGGGCATTGCTTGATGAGTGGTGTAATATTTCCCAAGATCAGATTGATAATTTGATACTCAGCAGGCCTAGGCGTTGTAAGGCCTGTATTGCATCGTCCGGGAGACATTCTCCATATTAACTATCATACTAACCATGTTATACTGTTTTTTGTAAATAGGTCCTTTTTTGAAATTTGCTCAGGGAGTAAAAATTGCAATTTTTATTAATTATGTCAAACATATAGCATCTTTTTTTTCTCTTTACCTTTTGTTTAATAAATAGACTTTTACAAATAAGTCAAATTTGTTTTGCTTCTGTCTCTTTCTTTGCCTGAACTTCATTATCCTTAATTTATGGACATGAGTGTACAATAACAACTACAACAAAAATTGCGCAAAAACAAGTATGAGTGTTAACATTTTACGTACCAAGTTGCTCAGTTATGTAGAATAACCTATGAAGTTGTGTTAGAGAAGAAATTCTGATTTGGAACTCAATTTTAAATGGTAAACTGTTGGGAATTCTAAGCATCATTTCAATATATATATATATATATATACACTGAAGTGACAAAAGTCATGGGATACCTCTTAATATCGTGTCGGCCCCCTCCTTTCGCCCGGCGAAGTGCAGCAACTCGACGTGGCATGGACTCAACAAGTTGTTGGAAGTCTTCTGCAGGAATATTGAGCCATGCTGTCTCGATAAACGTCCATAATTGTGAAAGCGTTGATGGTGCAGGATTTTGGGCACGAACAGACCTCTCGATGATGTCCCATAAATGCGATCTAGGTGGCCAGATCATTCGTTGGAATTGTCCAGAATGTTCTTCAAACGAATCGCGAACAGTTGTGGCCCGGTGACATGGCGCATTGTCATCCATAAAAATCCCATCGTTGTTTGGGTACATGAAGTCCATGAATGGCTGCAAGTGATCTCCAAGTAGCTGAACATAAGCGGTTCCAGTCAATGTTCGGTCCAGTCGCACCAGAGGACCAAGTCCATTCCATTAAAAAACAGCCCACACCATTACGGAGCCACCACCAGCTTGAACAGTGCCTTGCTGATAGTTTGGGTCCATGGCTTCGTGGGGTCTGCGCTACACTCGAACCCTACCATCAGCTCTTACCAACTGAAATCGTGACTCATCGGACCAGGCCACGGTTTTCCATTCATCTAGGGACCAACCGATATGCTCACGTGCCCACGAGAGTCGCTGCAAGCGATGTCGTTCTGTCAGTAAAGGCACTCGAGTCGGTCTTCTGCTGGAATAGCCCAAGAAAGCCAAATTTCTCCGCACAGCTCTAACAGACAAGTCCCTTGTACGTCCCACATTGATTTCTGCGGTTATTTGACGCAGTGTTGCTTGTCTGTTAGAATTTACGACTCTTTGCAGACGTCGCCGGTCTCGGTCGTTAAGTGCAGGCGGTCGACCACTGTGCTGTCCATGGTGGGATGTTATGCCTGAAATTTCATACTCTCGGCACACTCTTGACACAGTGGATCTGGGAATGTTGAATTCCCTAACGATTTCCGAAATGGCATGACCCATGCGTCTAGCTCCAACTAACATTCCGCGTTCAAAGTCTGTTAATTCCCGTCGTGCGGTCATCATCACGTCAAAACCTCTTCACATGAATAACTTGAACAGAAATGAAAGCTCTGCGAAAGCACTGAGCATTTATACCTGTTCTACGCGATGCTACTGCCATCTGAAAATTTGCATATTGCTATCCCATGACTTTTGTCACTTCAGTGTATAGTGGATAAAAAAAGTATTGGCAATTGCCTATAAATGATCATATTTGCTAACAAAGTATGTTCACAAATTTTATTTTAACATAGCGATTACAGAAGGAGAAAAGACAAACAAATATAACGAAATTTTCATTTAAATATTTTTTTTTAGTCAAAATCTACGAGAAAATCCAAAATTTACATGATAAAAAAGTATTGGCAAAATTATGAAATTGACAAAATTATGAGCGAAAACAAAATCAGTATACTTTAGTACTTTGTATGCATACCTTCTGCATCTATAACAGCTTGTAATTTATTTCTCATAGAGGAAACTAAGGTCTTTGTTGTACTGTTGGGCCACTCTTGCAAGAGTAGACGTTTGAGGTCGTCTTTACTTGAAATTTTATGTTTCTTGATTTCTAGATCCAGCAGGTGCCATAAATTTTCAATTGGATTGATGTCAGGCGATTGAGGTGGGGTTTTTAATTGGCGAGGAGCATTGTAGAGTAGCCATTCACGGGTGAGATTCGCTGTATGCTTGGGGTCATTGTCTTGTTGAAAAACGAATGGTGTTCCCAAGCCAAGATTTTGGGCACTGATTTTTAAGTTACGGCGCAAAATGTCAATGTATGTACGTGCTGTCATAATACCATCAATAAAATGCAGGTTGCCAATTCCACTAGCTGCCATACAGCCCCAAACTAAGACGCTGCCTCCACCATGTTTTACAGTAGCAGTTAAATGTTGCTTTTCCATTTCAGTATTTAGCCTCCTCCACACAGTTCGGCAGTGATGGACGACGATAATGTTAAACTTTGATTCGTCGGAAAAAATAACTGTGTTCCAAAACTCTTCAGATAAATCAACGTGGGATTTTGCGAAATCTAACCTCTTTCTCTATTTATTTCGAGATGAATGGTTTCTTTCTAGATGCCCTTCCATAATAACTTCTCTCGTGTAAAACATTCCGTACATTCTGTACGTTGAAAGTCTTTGCGAAGTGAAAGCAACATCTCTAGCTATCTGGGGTGCACTTATTTTAGGTTTTTTTTTTAACCTTGTTAATAATGGCACGTTCTTCTCTTGTAGAAAATATTTGAGGTCGTCCACTTCTAGTCTTATTTTCCGTTGATCCTGTTTCCTTGAACTTTTTTACAACACTTTCGATAGTAAATAAACTTATATTGAACTACACTCCTATAGCACGATAAGTTAAACCTTCATTTCTGAGCCTAATAATCGTGTTTTTAACACTAACGTCCAACTCCTTCGATTTCGAAGTCATTTTACTGCAGTAATCGCAAAAATAATGCATAGACACTTTTGGAGTAGTTTTGCAGACTTTATACCGGTAGAGTTTCTTATCAGTCGAAACACGTGACTTAAATGTAACAAAATTTGCACAGCAGTTAAATCTTTGCCAATACTCTTTTGACATGCAAATTTTCGTTTTTGAAAAAAAAAATCGTAGAAAATGCAAATTAAAAATAAAATTTTTACTATTTTTATATATCTAAGATGTCTTGTATTTAATTACGACAGCTAAAATTGCATAACATTTTATTTATTTGTCAATATGAATAAATTAAGGCAATTGCCAATACCTTTTTTACCCACTGTATATAAATGACCAGGTCTGCTTTCTTATTTTCTTCTCATGGAAGAAAAAAATTATATTTTGGCTTTTAAAGTCATTGGGGAAAGCAATATAATTTTCACACTTATAATCAGTAAAGAACATTTAAAATTAGTTATAGGCAGAATTAGAATAAAATTATCGTAATTAGATTCATTTTAGCAGCAGCCTACTCCTATATGAACTTTGGCTTACTAGTATTAAACCACGATCGAGTAAAAATAAAACTTTTAACAGTTAGTCTTCTCGGAAAAATAAATGCTTCAATATTGCATAACAACTGAGTATTTTTCACTCATTTCAGTAAATATTTGTACGCATTTAACAGACACGGTAGCGTTTTCTTCATATTGTATATTCAGTTATTTCGCAATTATAGATTTTATGAAGATCCACAGGGGCCTGAATGGCCGAGTGGCTGGCGCTCTGGCACTCGGTTCCGGGTTCGAGTCCCGGTGGTGCCATGGATGTGTGTAGTGGTTCGGAATCCATTTTTAAACCTTAGGTTCCGGTCCTAATAAGATCGTTGAGCGTTGCGGGGGCATTGCTACTCCGCGTCCGTGGCTCATCTTCAAGTTACCCACGCCCCCTGGGTAATGCAAAGTGAATAGCGTCAGTGCAGCGCTTGCCTTAAGGCATCAAGACCAAGCTGTCTAAGTGTTTGCCAGCTGCATTAGAAAAAAAAAATGAAGGTCCACTAATCGAAGTTTCTTTTGTTTGTGTACGTGCTATTAATATTTAGTGCGCCTCCCCAGTATTCATTTTCATTCTGTTATTTTCCTTTACTTTTTGTTTTTATAAAAAACATAACAAAACTGACATTTAAAATGGGATAAATAGAAAATATCAAGGGTATATTTAAAACATAAATGTACATATACAGAAAATATCATGGGTATATTTAAAAGGAAGACTAATAGTACCTTGAGTTCTGATGGCCGAGGGACTAGAGCTCTGTTTTCGAATCTCAGCGATATCATGAATTTTTATAGTGGTCTGGAATCCACTTTAACCCGTAGGTCCCGGTCTAATATGACTTCGGTTCCACAGGTATCGGGTTCGAATCCCGGAAGTGCCATGGGTGTTTGTAGGGGTTCGAATCCAATTTAAGCCATAGGCTCCGGTCTCATATGACCGTAGAGCGTCACAGAGCCTAATCAGACTTCTTCTCACCCATATCATTCCCAAACTGTAAAGGGATAACTCAGCTCTAAGCACAGTGATATGGTGTAGTGTAGTAATAGTAGGTCTAATATGACTGTAGAGCATTGGGCGTAGTGCTGACAACCGTACCCATTAAATAAAAGCATCTCCTGATTCAGAATCTACCGGTAGGCAGACGGCCATGGCCCAACATTGATTGTAGTGCCAGGGAGATAGTTAGTTAATAGTGTCCTGAGAACCTGATGGCTGACATTCGGTACCACAGGTTTTGGGTTCGAGTCCCGACGGTACTATGGATGCTTGTAGTGGCTCGAAATCCATCTTAAACCATAAGTACCGGTTTAATTAGTCCTCGTGAACAACAAATGACCCTAGAGCGATAAACCAGGGGGATGGGAGTAGGGCTACCAACCTTACCCCGTATAAAGAAAAATTTTCATGCTTAAAATTCTCAATCAGAAAAAACGGACAGATCTCATCTTAGATATTAGTGTCACGATGTCCCTGGCTGGTGGAAGCTGACGAGACAGCCTTGGCTCGGAACCGGCTGTAGTGCTTAATAGTGCCCTGACCCTTCTCCGAAATTTTGTGATATACACTTCGTTACAGGAATATTATCACCTAGCAGTGAAAAATGTGCTTATTTTTGCAATAATTGAATAGATTTTTCTAATTTCAAAGCAAATAAAGAAAAGGAAAAAGTCATCGCTATATGTGTTTCTAAAATTCTGGATCACAAATATTTGTTATCCTTTCAGGAAATTTGGGAGAGAGTGTTTCATGGTGGAAACTTATGTTATTAAGAAATAATTCAAAGCAAATATTCATGATAAAAATAAAATTGGATCATGGAAAATATATTCTCAATTGATATAAACTAAGTTTTTTATATTTAAATTAAAAAAAAATATATCTTCTACCTTTTTTATATTACATTTCAGAAAGCTCAGTTATGGTCTAGAAATAAAACACATAGCACTAGTGGACTGTATAAAAAACACGTTCTCTTTATTTCAAAACCAAACTCACACTGCTGGTGTTACATTTCTCTCTCTCTCCAGCCAGATCACCCCAGTTAGACTCCACACAGACAGGATGTTTACATTATCGGACGCTGACTTCCCTATGCACGGGAACTATTTATCCCTGAGGCAATACTCACCAATCTTAGATGTTAAAAGTTATATTTAAGGAACATAATATTTTATCAGTTACAAATGACCTCACATTATTTGCTTGGTAGTGAGAAAAAAATCACCAGACTCATACTATAAGACCGAAAATAAATTTTTCTTTATCAGAAGTAAAAGCTTCCAGAAATATTCAGTAAGTCAATTAAAAATTTCAATTCTATCCACTGCATCATTCATTATATCAACTTCTACTGAAGGAGATCTTATTCTCACGACTTAAAGAAATTTGGAAAATAAAAAAAAAAAAATAAAAAAAAAAAAAATTTGCAGGGCCGATATACAGGTTACCCATAAAATTTAGAATTTAATATAAAAAAACAAAAACACTCACCAATTTTAAAAAATAAAAAAACTATAGAATTCCAAACAATTTTCTTTTTTAAAAATTTGATTTTCACTTTTGAAATATTGTCTTTGATTTCACCAGACGGTCTTTTATAAAAATTTTGCATTATTTAATTAATTAATTACATAATTATTAGAACGTACAAAAATGTAAACAAATATTATGTATAAAACTGTTCATGAAAGAAATTAAAAATATTATGTATGAAAAAAGATCGTGGAAGAAATTTAAATACATAAATAAAAATAGCTTATGAAAGAAATTTAAAATAAACCAATGAGAATAGCTCTTAAAAGAAATATTTAAAAATTAACCAATAAGAATCAATGAAAATTGTCAAGGACAAAAAAAAAAAATTGATCAAGGAAATGAGACAATACCCATAATTTTTTATTGGTAAAAAAAAAATCGGATATATATAAATCTAACATTAATCAAAAATTAGCAGCTTAACCCAATGATAAATCCAGAAAAAAAATTAATCAATAATTTTTAGGCCCCCATGTTCTACTTATGTATGTAATGAACAACCGACCAACAAAGGATAAGGGTAAGAAATTTTACCTTTTGGGAAGAGTTTCAGCGATAACTGAACCCATTTGAATGTTGTATGGGGAGAAAACCCGAAAAATTCTCACCAGGCAGAATGAATATCGATGCGAGATGTTTCACAATATGTCACAATCGTCGAGTCTATTAGTTTCTAAAAAAGCAGTGACTGCAATGGATGCTGGCAACAGACTGGAACTTGAGTCCTCTTGCATGCTAAATGTGCATGTTATTACTGGGCCATGAGTCGGGCCATGATAGATATTGATCATAAAAAACAATTAATAAAGTCTGTTGACCACAAAAAGAAAATGCTTGTTTCAAGTGAGTTTTAATTCGTAATTCTAACTGCATTCATATTAAATTTTGTATCGTTTTATATAGTTAAATAAATTTTCATGGAATTTTTTTTTAAATTTTATTTTGGTGATTAATAGTTTGTTTGCATAAAATTTCAATCGATTTGTTTTTAAGTTGCAAATAAATATAACTTAATCAATTTTTGAATTTATATTTTAAATTCAAATTCTTTCTTTATATTAATGTATAAAAATTAATCTGTTAACGGTTCTGCTTTCGACAATCTTGCAACGAAAATATTTAAATGCGCTAAAATAAATAAATAAAAACAAATAGGACAATAAATATATAAAAATATTTCATCAAAATAAACTTTTGTAAATTTTGCAATGAAGGCATTTAAATTAATCGCTGGTACTTGTAATCAGTACACTGCTTTCTAAGTTACAAATGACTTCAAGTTATGTTTTCGGTAGTGAGAAAAATCACCCTACTCACAAAACCTTGAAAATAAATTTTCTTTTAAAGTGGTGCCCAGACGAGACCGCAAAAATAAGCGAGTCAGTCTCGCCGCCAACCAATTATAAACCGGTTTGTTTCAGTGTAAACAGAACCCTCGGTGTGAATTCGCTGATGAGTTCTTGGAATTGCCGATTCGCTGATGAGTTCTTGGAATTACCGATTCCCTCATGAGTTCTTGGAATTGCCAATTCGCTGATGAGTTATTGGAATTGCCGAAGGCATCCTGTACAATTTTAACAATTAAATTCTGCGAAATAGCGAGCATTTCTTTAATTAAAGGATTGTGTAAAAGTTAATAAACAGATATATAAAAATTATAAAAATGCAGTTGGACCAATTTAACTTGTTATTATTAACGACCTTGATCATCACCATATATTTTCCAAAATTTTTGTAATTAAACTGGACACATCTATCGTAATTTCCTTTATCATGTCGACGTTTATTTTTGTCACAACGACAGCCGAAACGACTTAGACGACGACTTAGTTTCACAAAAGTAAGAAATAGTGAAGAGAATTTAATTTCTCTAAACCTTATTACGCGCAAGGAGATATTATTTTTTTACTGATATCCAAAATTTAGTTAAACTCACACTGCTAAATATTGTTTTCAATTTATTAATGCGAGACATCTGAATAAAATTCAGCTGTAAATTCAGAAAAGAGGTAGGCATTGAAAAAGATTTTGACGGAAATGTATCGATATTATCTTTGAGTATTACTCAAATTCGGTGATAAGCTGCGATAAGGGTTCTTCTAAAATGAGTTTCCTACTATAAGAAATCAATTCTGTTGGAGGCCATAACTATTGCAACAAGTGGAAAACGGTCTTTATCTACATTTTCATTCATTTTCCTTTTTCATAATTTTTGTATGAAAACTAAATGATAAAAGGCTTTTTAAAATGAAAGTATTTCCTCGCAGACAAAGACTCAGAGAATTCCTCATACTTTCTATCTCGGTAAATTGATGATGAAAATATTATTTCCATAAGATAGTGTCATTACTTGTGGTGATAATGTCGTTTTCATGATAATATGTCAGAGACAGGACTCACCATACAAGAGTTGTCATTGCTTCAATTGTGATTTCACTTTTGGTGCCACCGTAAATTAGAACGAACATCTGTAAGGCTGGTGTTTGGGGGAATACATATCCTTCTCCTGTCTCTTGGTGCCCAAATGAATGAACCTTCCTTGACCTGGGGTTATCATCTCCATCATCAATATAGACGAGGAAGGTTTCATTTCGTCATTTCTTTTCACTTCTGTCAATCATTCTCAATCGACACCTCGATTCTCGAATTTCCCTAGTGATTCATCAATCAATCCTTCTCGACCACTAGTTTGATTCGTCAAAAGTTGGCATCGCGTTAGCGTCGCATTGCAAATGGAATTTACCCTTAATTGGATCCCTTTTAAAACCTTTTAATTCTTATGTGTGAAATTATGATAGGGATTTTTAACTCCATTTTGCATTCATTAGTGTTTGACTCGCATCGCATTTTTGTTTCCTTTTGAAAACGCACCCTGTGACTTTTCGTCATCTTCAGCTCTAAGTGACTTTATTTTAAATAATTTATTTATACGTCTAATATCGACTAAATTTTTAGTGAAACTTCCGGCATAAAAATCATAAATTGTGCGCCGCAAGCTATAATCCACATCAAAAAGAAAATATAAAGCTTTGTTCACGAATAATCCATGGATCATATGCTCGAAATTATGGTAATTTAAAAATACTGAATGTCGTTATATTTCACATATCAGTTAAAATTGAACGAATATTCCGTACAAGTTTGACCACTGCGGAGCAGGGTAGATTCTCGAAAGCATACAAAAGCATACTATTTCTCTGAAAGCATACAACAGTTAAATTTTTCATAAATATGTTAACAATTATAATCTTAGAAAATTCTACTTTTTAACTTTATAGCAAACAATGACATTATAAAGTTTTGTTCATGAATAACCATGGATCATAGACCGAGATTATGGTAATTTAAAAATACAGAATCGCGTGAAATTAACACCAAACGAAAATTTTGCTAAGCGTCAGATCGTACTGCCTATTGCAAAATTTTTTTCTTACGAGAAGATTTTTTGGCATTTTATTCCCAGGAGAGAGGAATGTATGTTATTTGAAAAATATATAATATATAATATTATAAAAATATATTTAAAATATAATATACATAAACCCATCCTCAAATTGACAGCCCACGATATTTATTGTGGGTAGTTATATTTTATGCAATTAGTATTTGTACTAATGAGGAACAACCTGTCACTGAGCTGATAAGCAGATATTCGTTATCATGTATAATGAGGAAATTAACGAACGCGACTTTCACAGATCGAAACAACTACAGATTGAATATGTTACACTAGGTGGTTCTATCGTGATTGGTGATAGATCACGA
>BPLR01019934.1:0-20914 GCA_021605095.1 Caerostris extrusa
GTGTCATGATCGAGGCTGCAACTATACAATGTGATATTTGATTTTTTTCAATGCAAATCTTGAAAATTGTACTTTGCAGAATTTTTTTATCTTATACTTTGTTTGCAAAGTTTCTTATAGTATTTGTTTTGTCTTTATAATGCTTTTTACTTAGAAATTAACATAGACTGTTCTTTGTTCTAGTTGGTAAAATACACTTTGAGGACATACACTACGAGAGAACATACCACTCATGGCAGGCATATTGCCACAGCAAGTTAGCCATGGTCCTCTTCACCCGAGAATTAGCAAAGAGGCTACATGGTAACAAATACTCTTATATACATAATGCAACGAATAAGGATCCATAATGTTTAAAATAGTAATGCATATTTTGCCTGTATATTATTAATTCGTTAATGTCTCGAAAGTCTTCTTCTTCTTCTTCTTCTTCGCCTGTCCCCCAAAGTCCAGCGGGGCTAGACTAGGTGCATGAATCCAAATACCCGAAGAAAGTCCAAGACCATCAACGGACTGTCAATGAGATCCTGACTTCTGAGCCCTAGGTACGCCAATATGTGAGATGGTGAAGCCTGCTCAGAGGAGCACTTGGTGCAAAGTATCGAAAGCTTTCAAACCATCGGAGAAAGTCATAGTTCTGAGGTGTCCACTGAGCAAACGGGTGACTGCAGTTTGTCCCTGCCTGTCATAATTAAGTGCCAAAGTACTGCCAGGTCGATGGTCCCGATACCACTGGTGCACTGCGGGAGTAGACCAAATGGTTTTTCCATTTAACATACCTTGGAAGTAAATCTCTGTGTAGGTAAGGGGTGGAACCAATACCTCACTAGCACCCGCTTTTGGCAAATGCATTTGCCATGTCTCGAAAGTGCTACGTATTAGGAATGTAGCTTCTAGTACATTCCTAATTGTATTTTGTTATATAATCTCGTTTTCACCTTACATTATTTCTATGAAGAAAAGAATCTTCGCTTATAAATAGATTTAGGTAACTTATTACTACTTTAAAATAATTTATTAATTTATTACTTTGTATAAATTTATTACTACTTAAGAAAGTATACGATTTTAAATTTCAACCTCAGTAATAATCAGAATATATATTTTTATTACATTATTTTTGCAGTGTAATTGATTGTATCTTTCAATTTATTTCATAAAAAACAATTTTCAAAATAATAATAATAACATACATTTTTTTTTTATTGTATAAATAAATAATTCATGCCAAAAAAATTCTTAAAATAAATAACATCAACAAAAAGATGGACGATGAAACAAAATTTCAAAATATTTCTAGTGCAAAATTCAAATTTTTTTATTTGACATATTTTTTAATTTCATACCAATTATTTAGATTTAGTTTTATTCCATATAATATGAGATTAATCTGTCTTTTAATATATTCAGGGTAATTTAATATATTCATTCTAAATGGAGCCTCCTACACAAAACTTTGTAATTATTTTTATACTTAAAATAATTTATAAATCAAATCCAGTAACTAGTCTTTAAACGATATGAGAAAGGTCATAACTGGCGATTATTTTAATTGCTGTAAACTAACGGTCGAAAACTTTCCTTTACTGTTAACTCCTTCAAAAGACTTGACATTTTACTATATATGTAATTATATTTATTATACAATATTAATATAAAAATCCCATTATTGTTTGTTTTGCTTGACCTATTATTATTACGTTATAGCGAAATAGTGAAGGTAACTATGTTTTATTGACTCCCATTCTACCCTCCGACATTTTCTCTAGACAGTATGTTGAAGAATATGTTTCTTGTCAAAATATCAATTAATTAGGTAATAAATTAATGAGTTTTAACATATTAAGGCTGATTCTATGTAAAAATGCAATGCTGTGTTTATAGGTACAGGTGTAACAACATATTGCGTTGACCCAGGACCTTGTCATACAGAAATTTTTCGATATATGTTCAAAACTCATTGCATTGACAATCTTCTGATCAGAGGCAGGAGCATATTCTACAAAAGTGCAGAACATGGAGCTGAGGCAATTGTTTATTGTGTGGTAGATCTACAATCGCCAGTGAATCTGGTTATTATTACAAGTGAGTAAATACGATTTTATTTCATAAACTATGAGACTGAAAATAATAGTCATGGAAGCTTTGTGAATAATAACTCATTGAAGCTCAGCGATCACTTTTCTCTTAGTGATACCAAACCAAATATGGAAAACCGCTTTTATGAAAGAATTCACGCCAACTTTAAGTACGCCGCTATTCAAATATTTTTTTTCTCTAATGCAGCTGGCAAACACTTAGACACTTGTCTTTGATGCCTCAAGGAAAGCGCTGCACCGACGTTACTCACTTAATACTACCCAGGAGGTGCGTGTAGCTTGAAGATAAACGAACGGACGTGGAGTAACAATATACCTCCGCAACGCTCTACGATCCTGTTAGACCGGGACCTACGATTTAAAGTGGATTCCGAACCACTACAAACATCCATAGCACCGCCGGGACTCGAACCCGAAACCTGTGGTACCGAGCGCCAGAGCGCCATTCAGGCCCCTACTATTCAAATATAATAGTAGTAATTGAAGAGGGTTTAAATTTTTGATTCTTTTATTGACAGTTAACTCAAATATTTATTATTGTAGTAATTGAAGAGATTATAAATTTTTGGTTCTTTTATCGACAATTAACTCAAATATTTATTATTTTCCCACTGATCTTATTATTGTCATATTCATAGCACATTTCAGCAGCTTGTTATTTCCGCTTAAATTTGGTTAGTGCATTAACTACAGACAATACCTCAGCGATCGATTTTTGATTTCACAGTATAAAGTAATACCTTTAGTCGTCGACGGGTTGTAGATGACAATTAATGTGTAAGTTTATAGTGTTGTCGTTTGTGCATCTGGATTATAAGTGCGGTTAGGTTGAGACTACAAGAGACGAAAGTTTCAGAACTCACAGCTTTATTTATTTAAAAAGTAAGACATTTTTAAATATGATAAGTATACAGCACAGACTTTTACACACACGCACAATTAGCACATCAGACATTAACTGAACAGACAATATAACACATTTAAAAGACATATAATTATTGAAAGGATTCCACGAATAAGCCAAATATAAAGATACTCAGATACGCGCTGGATGCGCGAAATATACTTTCTCCGGATTAGTGTCTGTGGGTCATCTATTACACAGGGTAGTGCTAAATTTATTTTCCTCTCAGGGTGAGAGACTGGAAACTAAACGTTTCTCAGCGACAATACCCGTTGCTCTGTATTACCTCCCCCTGAATTTATTTCAAAAAAATCTCGAGGCCCACTGACCATTTCTTCTGAACGCCACATGGGGGCGCTCTTGCAGTGCCTAGGAATAAGCACGATTACAAGTTCCGAAGAAAAGAATTTTACATTTTATACTATGAAGTTCAAACGTGCAAGTCTTCTTGGATTTAAAGCTTTATTAATTTATTTAAATACTAAAAAAAAAAAAATATATGATCAGAACTGAAAAAAGAAGCTTAAATTCCCATAATTCATCATCACAAATATTATCCAAAAAATAAAAAATAAATATATACTGAGATTTGCAACATTGGGGCATTTATTTTAAGTAAGACATCTTAGACATCTCACATTAGAGACTTATTCAACTGATTGAAAAGTTTTTTTCCCCCAAAGCCTTTTTAAATCATTATCGAGTGTCTTAATGAGAGTAGAACATTTAAATTCAAAATATGCATTAAAATACTTAAAATAATAGTTTACTTTCAATATTTTGAAAAAATCTTTCAATTAGATGTTAATTCTTCAAATTGTTTTTAGCATTAAGAATTAGCTGTGATTCCCTAATTTATTTTTCCTACCGTACTGTTTTCAAAAAAAAAAAAAAAAAAAAAACCGTTATCCAGCTGTTCCGATTATAAAAATATTTTCTTTTTAAGTTTAAATGAGTAAACATTAGAGATATAATAATAATTTGTGTTCTTTTATATATCTATATGTAATAAGTCTTAAATATATCCTATGTCTTAAAAAAGTACATAAAAATATGAAATACTGGGTGATTATAAAAAAAAAAAAAAATTCTCGATATATGAGCCGCTAGCTTATCATACCGTTCACAGAAACTGAATAAAATTTTGGTTTAAGATATTTTGAGGATACATTGCGGATAAGAATCATATGAAAAACAACAGTTATCTCTAACAGTTACGGTTACTGTGGTAAATTGGATTGTTTTTTATTGAATGCTATCTCTTTAGCGAAAAACAAATACCATTGGAACGATACCTATTGAAAATTGCATGAAAATTGCCGACGCTGAATAGACTAAGAAGAAAAGCGAAAACAACCAATAAAGGCAGAGAACCAACAAGAAGCAAAATATTTTATTGTGTTTCACAAATTTTCTTTGTGACCTCCTTCACATATGTTGTCACTTTGCATACGACAGATGGTGGATAACATTGAAGTATGTACCTTTGCAAGAGGAATCTGTTGAACCTGACGGCTCATGGCATCTTTCAAATCAAATACAGTTTACGTTCACAAAATTAGATGCATACGCTTCGGATTTTAGGTATCCCTACAATCAGAAATCCATGCGAGAGATATCGGGAGACCTTGGCGGGCGGCCACGAAAACGGGAAAAGGCGGGAGATAACTCTGTCGCCGAACTATGGTCTTAAGTAACATTTTACAGAAGACTCCACGTGTGGGAAAGCGCCATCTTGTATCCACACAACGTCAGATAAAGCAATACACTGTTGCAAATCAGGAATAATGTAATTAGTCAGCATTAATAGATAGCATTCTTTACCGTACACTTTTGTAACAAAAAAATTACCACAGCAGTAATCTCTTAAAAAAGTAGTGGTCGAGAATGAAGGTGCTTGATATACCGCAGCACAGTCACTTTTTCTACTTGTAATGAAAATTCAACCACATCATGGGGATTATCCACTGTTCAGTGCACGCAATTTCTCGAATGAATATTACCAGTCAACGAGAAATGGGATTCGTCCGTCCACAAAATGCATAAAGGTCGCTGCTACCATCACCATTCGGGATGAGGAATTCATTCGCAAAATCTAGCCGCAATTGGTTATCATCCGCTGGCAACATCTGGAAAAAGTGGAAATGATATGGAACGATACTGAAACCTTTGGTGAACAGAACGTAGAATCTTGAGGATCGTAGAAATCGGCATCTGCAGAACAAGTGAAACACCACGCCATATGCAAGATGAACTTCACTTATCATCTCATGAACTTTTGCAACAGTCTTGACAAGAAACGAGGTCGTCCAGGCCGAGATCAATAGCATGTGAAACTAGTTTCTTCAAAGTTGCATATCCAGTACAGTACCTTGTACAGTTGTTGCTAAACACTGGCCTCGGCATAGCCCATGGTTTCTGCGGTACACAAACAATGCCTCCATGGCATTTTTGTCGATTCAGATAATAATTCTTTACAATTTCCCTCATTGTTTCCCTGCAAGCGGCATGTTGTTCAGAGTGCAAGAAAGCAAGACATGCGGCATGTATTTCACAGTGCCTTTTCTTTCACCAGTGCGGCAACATCAATCATCACGATGTCTTACACTGAACCAGGAAATCTACATAACTTGCTATCGTTTCCATGGAGTTTCAGTAAGTCGGAATCACAGCTGATCTGATGAGCGGCACAGTTGTTTTTCTCTTTTCTTCTTAATCTGTCTAGCGCCGGCGATTTTTGTGCTACAGGCACCGTTCCAACGCTATTTATGATTTTCCGCTAAGAATATCAAATTCCTATAAAAAAAAAAAGTTAGTGCTTCCATTTGAAATTTTTAAAATTTTGTCTGTGTAACCGTAACTCTTAAAGTTTAATTAGTTTTTATTGTTTTTTCATATAATTGTTGAGCGCATATCTCAAAAATACCTTAAATCAAAATTTTGTTCAGTTTCTGTGAACGGTACGATAGCTAGCGGTTCAAATATCAACCACCCTGAAAGTGATCTTGAAGTTTGAAAATATAAACTTACTTAATAAAATAAAACATAAAAAATGCACATTTCACACATGAAATTTACATAATGAAGGATAATATGAAGAAAAATTACAAATAGCTTTAAAATTATCTTAATGACCAGGAACAGTCATAGAACAGAACATATGAGTATTAAATGTCCTATTAAATGCACCCAGGACTACTATTCCTTCCATTATCCCCTAAGGGGCAGTATAATTCATTTTGGATATCAGTGATTCAGAATCTTTCTGTTTTTCCTTTGACAATTTGTTATGGTTTTATTTATCATCCTTTAATAATAAGCTAAACAAAAAATTGCTTATTGAATAAATCTTTACTATTAAATAATATGTTCGTGCAATAAATTTGTAACCTTTACTGAGAAAGAAAATGTATTCGTTTTTACAACGCTTATTAATATTATTATTAGCATCAATCAAAAAAAGTAAAAAGTAAGTAAAAGTAAGGGATTTATCAACAGAAATTACTGTCACAACTGATATTTTCATTGGTTTATTCGTCAATTTAGAATATTTTTAATCGTTAAAAGGAGATAAATAACATTAATATTATTATTTCAGCTATTATACCAAGGTCAAAGCAGCCAAAGCTGGTCGAAAGGATGAAACAGCGAAAAGGTTATGGGACCTGAGTGAAAATCTAATATCTTCGATTCAGTGATATAACCCACGCGTGTTATATCACATGAATGTAAAGATTGGAATCCACTTTGAAAGATTGATGGAAACTATCAATTTATCATCATTGCATACTTTATTACAATATTCATATTTGTTATCATCATCTCTTATTTTGATCTTCTGTTATATGTAAAGAGAATAAATGTCTTAAATATTACTTATTATTAATTTTAGATTCTTTAAAGTTTATCTACAATTTTTATATTTTTGTACATTTTTAATAAAAGCATTTTTAAAAATGTGAGCATGTCAAATTATTTTGCTTACAAAAATTATAAATATATGTTCCTCATTAAATTACCTAATAAATAATTTTTTGTTTTAAATAAGATAAGAGCGCAATAAATAATCTAGCACTAATGAAATAAGACCGCAATAATATAAAGCTAAGAAATATAACATTTTTGTATGACATTCAGAATTTCTTTTATAATGTTCAATTATTTTACAATGTGGATTTTAGGATAATTCAAATACTGGTTACAAATTGACACCAATATAGAAACTAGATGATTAGTAAAACAAAAAAAAATATATAATTAAGTAAGTCAATAGAGTGGATAAATTTAACTTTTCAATTTTTAAATATTTAATTAATGCAGTGAACCAAAAGTAAATAGAAATTAATAATTAAAAATTCATTAAAAATGATTGAAATTTGCAGTAATATCCCATCATGAATTCGGAATTCCTTTTATTATTAAAATAAAAATTATTTAAAATTTGTACTGATAGATGACATTAATCACTATCATTGAAGGCATTATGTGTAAATTACATAACTTTTATAAAAAAGTTTGTTCGCTGCTCAGTTTTAATTTTTCTGTTGTTAACTAACTTGTGGAAATCAAGATCCAGTAGAATGTACGATATCTGTCATCATTGATTATAACTTTTCTGAAGATTCGTGTGTGCTTGATAACGTGGTCCCATTGCATTTCTCCCTGAGACTATAAGGTTAACGCAAAATGTTGTTTCACTTATTGTAACCTCTGTAAAACAGTTGTCCTTAATTTACATTTGGCATCTTGCGAATAATTAATCGTATGACTAGATCATGCCCTATTATCTGGTTTCCTCGATCAACACAGCCATAGATTTTTGGGTACTTGCGTATTAACGGTACCATGGCGACAGACTTGGCGGTTTTAAGTGTCGCCAATCTAACAGCTACAGATTTGGCGGTTTTCAAGTGTCGCCAATCTAACAGCTACAGATTTGGCGGTTTTTAAGTGGCGCCAACATGACAGCTGCAGATTTGCTGAGTTTTGACGCCATTTTGTAGTGCTACGAAAATGCGTATTTGTGATTTGCCAGAAACAGAACAAGATGCGATTTTATTTTTCAGGAATTTCAAATATTTTACCAAAACAACGGAAATGTCCCAATTCCCATGATATGAAACTTTATTTTGGTAAACGTAAGTTTTGGAAATGCAATTTCAGTCAGTGTGCTTATCGTGTACCATGTTAAACTCTATATCGGCCTGTTTTCCACTGAAATCCGTTTGACTACTTTGTGTTTAAATAAAGTGTTTTTGACTAATTTACGTTTAAATAAAATGTTTTGAATTTTGAAATCGTTTTGATTTTAAATGAAGTGTTTTATATATTTTATTATTTGGAATAAAAATATTTTGAAAGCGTTTTGATTTTAAATGAAATGTTTCATATATATTTTATTATTTGGAACAAAACGGTAGATTGGCGCGACTTAAAAACCGCCAAATCTGTAGCTGCGGTTGGCGCGTGTGCTCTTTACTGGCGCAACTGTGGCCAAAGTACCGTTAATACGTAAGTACCGATTTTTGTGATGCTTCTTGAAGTTTCAGGTGTACTAGTACATCAAAGCCCAATATCCCTTTACTAATAAGGTTCTACTTAATAATCCACTCCAAAAAAAATATAAATTTTAACTTGCATCACATATTACTATTTACGCATTCGATTTAAAGTCTAAAATTTTATATAGATTTGTATAGGTATAAAATAATATACATATATGTACACATCTGAATGAGTGAAAAAATAAGATTTATAAAAAATCTATTGTGATGTTTTTTTTTTTACTTTTCTTTCTATTATAATTTGAAATATTGTATAAACGTTTAAATGCGAATGATGAAATTCCGAATCTTTAAAAATTATTACAAAATATTTTGGAACCCCTAAAAAACAAAACAGCAATTAACTTTTACCCTTATTTATATGGTAATTTCTAGTTTTTGATTATCTAAAAAAAAATTCATAGGGTTACATTTTCAGAATCGCCCGGTTTAGATAGATAACAACCTAAAGTGATGTCATCCACCCAAATGACACTTTAGTACGCCCAGATATGTCCGTCGCATCGATAAATGGTTGCTACGCGATTGAAATTGCCCTTGCGTTGGTTAGCACAGTGGTCTCCAAACTACGGCCCGCAGGCCAAATCCGGCCCTCCTGTGTCATCAATCCGGCCCGCGACAGCGAATAGTTTATTGTTGCTGAAATAAGTTGAATAAAAAAAACTCAGAATGATAATAACTCGGTTTTATTGACTTGCTAGGTAAAGCTTAATAACAAGCATAATAAGCAGAAATTTTAACTTAAGCATAACAAATAATTGAAATGAACCCCACTAACATTGTAAACTAGTGAACATCTCGCGGTTACCCTCGGTAGTTATGTTGGGGTAAAGAGTATCGCATATGTATGTATATCGATGTTTGAAATGTATATTTCCTGAATCAAACATATGATTTTTTTTATCCCGAAAATCCCCCAGGAACGGAATAGTCAAGAAATTATGAATAATGGCAGAAAAATTAAAACGGTTTTGGACCTTGGTACTTACTGGAGTAAACAGTATGGCCCTAAGGCTGGAAAGTTTGGAGACCCTTGGGTTAGCACATTCACATTCAAAAAAATGGAATTACAGTAATGGGTATAATGCACTAGATTACACATTGATCAATGGCATAACAGTGATGGACACAATGATGGATTCAGTAATGAACGGTTTTTAGTTTTAAAATTACTATATATGTTTCCAATTTTTGAAAAACACAAAATGTAGCATAAAAAAACCTGAATATGTCATGCATAAGGAGAATGAAGGTAAATAATTACTAAAGGTAAAGGTAATTACGTAAAGGTAAATAATGGATAAATGTCATAAATATGTTTTTAAATATTATGCAACAAATCTTATTTTTGAGAATTTTATTATCTCTAGGTATAACATAGTGATAGATTTTCCGTGGAAAATAAATGTGCTTACGAAATTCAGTTCGAGTAATAAATGAGAAATAAAGAATTGCTTTAATCATCCAAATGACAGATTACAACTAATTTGTAAATTATTATTAAAAAATAAAATTATTTTAAAATTTGAATATTTAAAAAGATAATAAATAAAAAAGGGACAAATAAAACATTAGTTGTAGAAAAAAATTCAAAAACATTTAGAAAAAGAAAAAAAAAAAAAAAAAAAATTATGCATGGAGGTGAATAATTTACAAATGTAAAATATTAAGAAAATTTGAAACTAATTTAAATTTAATACATTTATTTGAAATAGTTATTGTAGAAACATTTAGTAGTATATGTTTACAAATTATTTTTCCTATTTCCTAGAACAATAGATGGCGCCACGATTTAGGGTCGAATCAATTAAAAAAGATTTCTCATTCTAAGATAAATGTTGAGGTAACCAGCAAACATTATCACATTGCAAATTATAAAAAATAAATTATTCTTTATCATACTAACATTTTATTATTACTTACTCTTACTCTTACCAACATCACTTTCAATTTCTTTAAACTAGCATGTATTTTACTATTTTAAATTTTATATTTGGGCAATGCACTAAAAACCCCTGTTCCTCATCTTCCAATTCAAGACACCAGCAAGTGGCAGCTACGCTGCCAACAAGCTTCGTAACATGCAAGAAGAAACATTATCACAAATAGAAACTTTATAATAGCAGAATTCTTACACCATTGATCAATTCTTACCCTGTCTAATAACGATTTTAAGTGAGGTCCGAAGATAGACTCATTCATATTAGGCCATTTTCTGGGCTAGTAAATCAAAATAAAGGAAATATCTCATTCTTGGCACAGAAATGCCAAATTTGCCGTTTTTACAGCAGAATGTAGCAAGAGAAGAATTTTGGCACAGATTTTCCACTCCTGGAATTATATAAGGTAGTTTAGAATAAGTTGTCTACTATATGAGTTTTATTGATATGAAAGAAAAGCTCTAGAGCATGTTGCTTTTATAACAAAATAGTATATTATTATTATTAATAATCTTTCTCAGCAGTGGAAGTTTTTGAGCTTACAAGAACTATTGGCTTTTATCTAAGGCCTTGCATAAAAGGCAATATATACAAGCTTTTACCATTACCCCATCCTTCTACAACTTTTTTTTTAAAATGTATTTATATTGCATAAATATCATATACAAGTAAAAAATACATGTGAAAAAAAGAACTTAATGAACAAAACAGATGTTGGTGGAGCCTATTAGCATGCTGTATTAATTTTTTTTTTTTCTTTCATTTCACTTTTAAGATGCAAGACACAGGAATCTGAGCATTGTAGTGGTTGTGATGCCATCAAGCTCCTAACTGCAGACCAAAAAATTGATGCGATGAATCATATCTCAAAAAACTACTCACTTGTTTCTAAATTGTATTGAATTCCAAAAATAATCAATTGTATTAATTTCAAAACTTTGGCATTAAAAATGATAACTAATCAAAGATATTTAATATCTCCCTGGTAATATTATAAGACATTTTAAAAACATTGATTTTCAGTTTAATGATTGGGAACTGTTAATTTTAAAAATTCATTTCAAAACATATTATATTTTAAGTTTTTTTAAGCTGTGACTTCTTAGTATCCCCCTCCCCCAGATAAGTAATAATATATAAACATATTGTGAAAGAAATATAAAAACTGGATGTCAATTTTCCAATAAAGAAATGAATTAAAGAATTGCTAGTAATTGTAAATGTATAACTATTAACACTTTTGAAAATCAATTGTTTCTCTTTTAATGTAATTTTTAAAGAGAAATTTTTTTAAAATTTATTTAGAGGAGGGGTGAAAAGTTTCTTTTTAATGAGCTTGTTCAATCATTGTACAATTTGACTTGTTCATTTGTACATTTTTACATACCCAACTCAATTTATTGATACAAGTCTCGCAATTTTCACAAGAAAAGACAAAAATATATTTTTTCTCCACCTATCAACATATATTTACTCTTTGTATAGTATATTATCATGTTTAAAATTAAAAAAAAGTGAACATTGATGGAATAAATCATATTGTTATTTTCTTTATGTAAATATTAAAAAATATTTCTAATATTAAGCAAACTAAATTCAAATGTTAAAGTATCAGAGAAAATTTTTATGAAAATTTATTTATTTTATACACAATATGGATAATAATATTTACAGTTTCAAATATATAAAACATTTAAAAATGAACAACATAAAAAATTAATTAGCATGATAAAAACAAGGTTATGATATTCTATAAATGCAGCAATAAAAAAGATCCATCTAAAATTATTATTAGTCATGATTGATTTACCATTTGATCAGTTTCTGAACAATGAATAAGCAAAATTATGTTTGAATAATTTTCAGAAGCTTTTATCAAAAGTGATGTCAAATAGCTTTCAGCAAGCAATTTATCACACAATAACACATTGGTCATAAGCAAATTTGGCAGCTAAGACTTATGATAAGCATGTAAATCTTATCACACCTTGGTACCCATATTATCCCACAAGGTGAAAATAATTCTCTTAAATGTTGAACAATGCCCATAACTTGCAAAATATTAATAAAAGTAACATATAAAAAAAATTGGTAAGTTTAATTAACAAATTATCATCAGCATTAAATCAGATTCCATTTTCTTTTTTACCATTAGTAAATGTTACTCAGAATTGTCATTAGTAACCATAGCAACATTATCAACTGATTCTTCAATTTTTAATTCTTCTGAATGATGGCTAATCAAAACCATTTTTGATTTCTTTTCATAAGCTTCTTTTAAGCGAGTCCTTAAATCACACTGAGCAAGCAAAACATTATGATGCATTACAACAGACAAATATTCATCAGTAATGACACTCTGGTTATGGCCAAGTTCAGCAGCAAAGGCTTCAGACAAATACGCAAATCTTATCACACCTTCTGGATAAGCATATCCATTTTTGTCATCAGATACATAAATAGACAAAATTGTCCCAAAAGGTGAAAATATTTCTGTTAAATATTCTACAAGGTCCTTTGATTTTCGACGTACATTAAGACCAGTAACATGCACCAATTGGTACTGAGAACGCTTATCTCCACAATCTATAATCCGATTTTCAAATAGACATATATCGGATAACATTTGCTGAATAACCACAGCACAAATTAGTTGTTCATTAATTCTTAGTTGAGATAGCTCCATTGCCAGTTCCTTGGCCTCTTTAGAACTTGTACAAACAACTATAGCTCGACGATAGTCCCTATGAGGATCAATATTAATATACTTGTGAGTTACATTCTTTTTCTTTATCAATCCTAATTTAGCCCAAAGTTTTGTTTCTGGGGTAACTTTATCAAGCAATTCAATGAGAACATATTTTGAAAAGTCATATTTGATACAGGGACCATTATCACTTAATGAACAAATCTTGTGAACTTTAATTTCTTCTAAATCAGATAGATCTGCACTTTCACTGTCATTAATTCTACAAAGAAAAAAAAAACAATTTAGTTAAATGAATATTTTCATTAACAAAACAAACATTCTATATAGCAAATCATTCATTTATATTTGAACAGCACTTAAATTGCAAATTTTTAATTAATAAGAAAATTAAATACAATTAAAAAAATAATTTTGAATTAATGATTTTCAGAAGGAATAAAAAACATATAATTTAAAGCATAAATTTTTATGGCACGACTGGGAATATTAAGAAATTTTTGTAATAATTGGTATACATATTTATACAAGTTTTTTATAATAAACTGTTTGGAATAAAAAAAAATAACTACATTTACATCATATAAATAATTTATAAATAAAAAAAAAAAAAGATTCAGACCTAAAATATATCTCTTTGAAAAAAAAGAACTAAACCTATAGTATTTATCTAACACTACAATACTTGAATACAAAATTCCCATATTTTGCTCAAATAATGCGTTTTCACAAACATTGTGAAAGTTCCAAAATACTTATTTTCCTACAGTTGTAATTGAAAAATGTCTTAAAACATTTTTTAAAAACTACTTACTTATAAAAATACGCCATATTATATGTTTTTAATTTGGTCATAAATAAAAAAAAGAAAAAAATTTCAATAAATTAAACATAATAAGTTTTACTTTAACATTCATTCGAAATAAACAAAGAATTGTCTTGATCTCACGTGCTTTGAGATTTATGTTCGTTGATGCTGCTTTATCTCGATTTATCCATATGCTGTAAAAATACTAGAAATAATGGAAGTTGAAAATTGAATTGTGAAAATTAATTCTCTATAAAACAACCACTCTACAACCCGAAATTCTTGATTACATTGCCCATGATGTGTTACAAAATCCATTTTAAAAGAAAAGAATCGTTGCACGTACTTCCGGCAACGAAAAGAAAATAAATAAGATGTGTAAATTTGAAATAAAAAGAAATGGATAAAACTGCCGATCATATAGACCTTAATATTTTAACAGTTGAAGGTTGATTGAAATATATACAGTACAATTAGTACTTCAAATAAAAGGAAAAAGAAATAATAACCCCAAAAAGAAAACTTGGGATACTCCATAGCTTACAGGATTACTAATGGAGATAGGGCATAATGGAGATGAAGTCAGGCCAAATCTATGGAGTTTAAAAATTAGAAGGATATGCCTCTGCACGAAATCTGGATAAAAATGTCTTCTTTTCGACGAATAGGAAAAGGCTTTCGTAGAAATTGAAGTACAGTTGTTGTTTATAATAGTCATCCTTGATATATCAAATATCTATGAATAAGTTAGAACTTTATATCCAAAAGCATTTTGTTGTTTATTTCGTGCATTGAAACAAAATGTGTTCAACTGTTTTTGAAGTTTTGGAGATAGGGCATAATGGAGATGAAGTCATGCCAAATCTATGAAGTTTAAAATTAGAAGGATATGCCTTTGTGCGAAACTTGGATAAAAATGTCTTCTTTTTTGATTAATAGGATGAAGAATATGAGAAGGTTTAATTCTGTTCAAATGATTGAATTCTGAGCACATTGCTACCTATTTATTGTTTTGTTACTTTTATCTGGGCTTTTTTTTTTTTTTTTTATTGAAATATGAGATCTTTTTGGAGATATTCAATGAAATATTATTGTATCTGCTGCAGATTTTATGAGAGAATCTGCCAGTTTATTATCTGTAATATCAACGTGTACTGCGGGCCAGATGAATTCGAGGGATAAAATGCTATTGCAAATATCTGAAAGTTTAATGCTGAGAAACTGGATGATACGATTGGAATGGACATTGTAGCTCTGTAATGCCTGTAGAACTGACAAAGTATATGTGGAGGATAATATTTTTATGAGATGAAAGAACATAAAAATCGAAAGTTTTAAAAGGAGTGCAAGAGCTTCTACAATGAAAATACTGTTGTAAGTTGAAATCTGTTCAGATGAAGACTTTTGTAAAAAAAGGAATTGATGACTACTATTGAATTTTTAAGATCTGTCTTAGATGCGTCAGAGGTTAAATGATTCTATCTTTCAATTTTCGTTTTTGTATTGTTCAAAAAAGGTGTTTGATCACTTGGTGGGGTAACTGCTTGGCTTGTAAAAGTAAATCATTGAGATGAAATGTGACTTTAAAGTTCAAACTAAAAGGAGGAAAACTAGGAGTTAAATTGGAAAGTTGAATGTTTAAGTTGTCTAGAAGGTTTGTAAAAAAAAATTAAAGGGAGATAGGACGTTTCAAACTCCTTTTTAATTCCAGGAAGTGTTGTTTAAAAGATAAATGAAAGGGGATGATGCCGCCACCGACAGGACTCGAACCGGAGTCTGTGGTACCAAAGGCCAGAGCGCTAGCCAATTGACCATTAAACCGCTGTCAAAAGGGTCGGAGTGAATAAAAGTAAGATAAATTTCGGTAAATATCTGCACTGGCGATGGAGAGATCAAAAAGAGATGTAGAAGTTGGAGTAATATGAGTGGGAGTGTTGGTATTAATATTATTTAAATTATTCTGAAGAATTCAGTTGATCAGAGTTTCAGAATAGAAGAGATGAATTCAAGAATTTCATGATGAGAATTAAAATCCCCGAGAATAATATAAGTTGAAGGAAGTTGTTGATAAATTGCATCCAGCCATTTAAAAAGTGAAAACATCCTTGGATGAATAAATATTGACTATTGTAAAAAAGTTTTATACTGTATATGCAATGTAACGGCTTGTATTTCATTAACTGAATAAGGAAGATTGACAAGATTAAAAACTCTGCTATGAATACTGGAATCATATGTAATTAAAAGTCATCTGCGTGTATTATCTGAACGATCAGTTCTATAAATTAGTTTATTAGGCAGGTGAAATTGATCTTCTGAATTAAGACATGTTTCCTGTATTGCTAAAACTGACATAGAAGAAAAAAATGAAGCAGAAAGGATCATTTGGCCCGGATACTACGAGCATTCCATCATATCATTTTAAAAGTTGTATCGAACATGAAAAGTTTATAAAAACTGAAGAAATATGTACAAAAAGAGTCTAAGTCATTTATTTAGAGTTCAGGATTGATAGTTATGCCAAACGAGAGATGAAAAGGGATGAAGACGAATTATCATGATCAATTGATTTTTTCACTGTACTATCGAAGTCTTGTTATTTGGTTTTGCCGCTCTACGGTATTTTTTACGCACTTTAGGCTAAGTAGACCGAGACTTACAGTTTAACGTGGATTCCGAACTTGTAATAAACATCCATGCAAACATCGAACTTGAAGCCTGTGGTACCAAACGCCAGAGCGCTGGCCAATTAGCCATCAGGCTGCTGTTACTGGAGGAGAAGAGAGTTTTTTTAATTTCTTTACTTAAGGATGTGAGACTTGTTATATTTTTGGTGAGCATTTTAAGAGATTCCTGAAAATGGAGGCTTGTGCCTGACAGACTTCTTTAGTACATTATTGAGTTTCTAGATTTGCTGTTGAAATATTCTTGTCTTCCTTCGGAACGCGAATAGTCTCCGAGCTTCAATAAAAGAAAGTCTGTTGAGAGTCTTAAATTTTCTTCAGTTTTTATGTTTAGGGGTTTTGGACATTTACTTGGGTTAGCAGGATTAAATAAAATGTTGGACACTGTAGTATTATGTGAATTTTTACAATTTGCAGTAGTATGAGTATAGGAAGGAAATTTTTGCACTGACGGGATTCATAAAAAAAACAGTAATATTTGGCTATGTTAGTCGTAATTTGTCATTCTGGCAATATTGTTCCCAAAATTGTGGCTAATACAGGGAGTTGTAAAAGGGTCGATGTTGCTTTTACCTTGCAAATCACCGTAACTCTGTAACGGAAGATGTTTTCTTCTTCCAATTTAATTGCAAGGTCTGCAAGTGATATATATGTCGGGATATCGTGAAGTAGAAATCTAGTGGAATTTTTTTCAAGGTAAAGGATGCATTGATTGGAACGCCCATGATAGTTTTCATGTTTGCCAGTTCTCTAGCGGTATCGAAATGAAAAGTGGATAAGATTAGCTTACCTTGTCTAGTTATATGCATATAGTCAATGTACTTCAAAGTAGTAACTTTTGATGCTATATTATATTTGAGAATTCTCGGATATGCTTTTGGTACTGTGCTATCAGGAATTTCAGTTATAATAAGTGAGGAACTAGTGCCATGTTGATATGCAATTTGTAAATTTGAAAGGATGTCACGATGAGATATGAACCTAAATTGAGTGTTCGGAAAGTGGATTTCGGAGGTGTAATCCACAAGATTAGGTTTTATAGTGCCGTTACTCATACCAAACTCAAAACACAACCTTCCCTTTCAAGTTGTAGGGCTGTCTTGAGTTACGTGAATTTATGAAAACGTAAAATTATGAATTAAAATAGAAAATCAATACAAATACAGGTGGCTTACCTGAAATGAAAACTAAATTAAAAAAAATAAATAAATAAATATACAATTAGGGAAACTTGACGCAAACCTTGGATAAACCTAAATAAGCGCAACGCTTAAAACACTCTCAGCAACCTTGATCTCTAGTTGTTTTTTGTCTTGACTTGACTTGACTTGGCGCTTTGAGATGTATGCTCGCTGACGCTGCTTTTATCTCAATTATCCTAATGTTTTTACCGTCAACCAAATTTGCAGAAGTGTAAATAAGATCTCCTTAAAATACACTCAAAAATTTAAAAATTCCAAAATCATTGAAAAATTCGAAAACACTGAAATCACCTTGAAATTTCAGGAGTCCAAAATACCTTCTGAAATACCATAAACGTTGTCGACACTTTCTAACAATCAAAAGAATAACAATAAAAGAAGTATATTTGGACATGAAAGAAATGGATAAAATACTAATCAAACGATGAAACATTTTAGCATTTAGACGATGATTTAGAACGCATGAAGTACTACTAGTACTTGAAACTAAAAATGATAAAGAGCTAACACAAAAACAATATGGGGTACCCCATAGAAAGACGGGGTTACGAGACTTTTCGTAGAAATTGTAGAATTACAGTTGTTTTATAATAAGCATCTTCAGACATATCGAATAGCCATAAGTATGAAAAGAACTTTATAACCAAAAGCACTTTGGAGTTTGTTTCAAAATTTCATATTTTTGCATTGGAACAAAATGTGTTCCACTGTTTCTGAGTTTTGCAGATTGAACATAATGGAGAAGTTGGTTAGGCCAAATCTGTGGAGTTTTGCGTTGCAAGGATATGTTTTTGTGCGGAACCTGGATATAAGAGTATCTTCCCTTCGATTATTAGGAAAAAGTCTGTGTGTAGGTTTAATATTATTCAAGTGCATGAGTTCCTGAGCATATTTGCTGCCCTTCCACTGTTCCGTTGCTTTAAGTTGTGCTTTCTTTTGTTGAAAGATGAGATCTTCTGGTGAAATCAATGAAAATTACTGAATCTGTTGCAGATTTCGCGAGGGAGTCTGCTAGTTCATTTTCCTTAATACCAACATGTCCTGGGGACCAGATTAATTCAATTGATGAAATATTATTGCTAAGATCTTGAAGTTTATTACCCAGAAACTGAATGATACGATTAGAATGTATGTTACAATTTTGTAACGCTAGAAGAACGGATAGACTATCTGTGAGAATAATATATTTATGAGCAGAATGAACATAAGTAGAAAGAGTTAACAGGAGTGCTAGGGCTTCTCCTGTGAAAATACTATTATGATTTGAAATCTGTCCAGATAAAGACTCTTGTGAAAAGGAATTAATGATCGCTATTGAATGTTTAAGTTCTGTCTTAGAGGCGTCGGAGGCTAAAAATGATTCTATCTTTCAATGTTCATTTTTTGTATTGTTCAAAAGAAATTTTATGATATGATGAGGTAACTGTTTGGTTTGAAAAGGTAAATCGCCAAGATGAAAAGTGACTTTCGAATTTACTCTAACTGGCGGAAAATTGGGGTAAATTAGAAGGCTGGATGTCTAAATTGTTTAAGAGATCAGCAAAAAAGCATTGTAAAGAAATGGGACGTTTTAACCTTGGAGTTTTATTACTCGATCTAAAAGATAAATGGTGTGGAGACGAGGAATCAAAAGAAATTTGTTTAATGAAAAAGGGCTCTGCAGCATATGCAACCTCTGAAACAATGAAAGTTGATCAGTTTCTTTAAGTAAAACTGGAATAGGTGTCTGTTGGGAGACCAGCTGCTGGAAGTAAATAATCAATGACTATCCAGATAGAATATAAACAAAACCATCCATTTCACTTTTGAAATGCTATTAGTACTTTGATTCTATTCGTTTTTCTGGAAGCTTAAAAATGAATGAGGATGCGTAATGGCTAAATGTTATCCTAATTTTTATTTTAAAATGTCAATTATTTTTATGATTGAATCAAATAGATGAAGAATGCTGTTTCTGGAAGAAGAAAATAGACGTATCTTTGTTATATGATGATTTGGTGGAAAAACTATGATCCTTGAAGAGGTTTGGAAAACCTCAGAAGTTTTTTTAATTTCACTGGTCGAGTCCCATTTGCCGAAAGAAATTTTAATCGCTGGGAAAATAAAAATCAAGACTTATTTGATGAATTTCGTTAAAAAGGAGAAAATGATTGCGGCAGCCAGTGTGGCATTTGGAACTAATCCAAAGGAGAAAAAAGGGAAAATCGGGATTTGGAGAACAGGGGATTTTTTTTTTTGTCGCCAATTTTCCCCAAAATAAAGCTTGTGCTGCTTATTCAAATACAACCGTACCATGAGCGAAGTTAGATTTAGCAATGTAGAATTTGGAGAAAAATGGAAGAAGTATTTTTAATTCATTACAAATGTTTAAAATGTAAACATTTAGAAGCACACAAAGTATGTTGTTGTTCTGATGCAGCTCACCAATACAGAGATAGTTAAGCATGCCATAAGCCAGGGCTTCACCGCTGTTACTCATTTAGAACTACCCAGGGGACACGTGTAGCTTGAAGACATGTTACGGAGGCGGTAACGCTATCTCACAATGCTCTATGATCGTATTGAACCGGGACCTACGGTTTAAAGTGGATTCCGAACACTCTACAAACATCCATGGCACCGCCGAGACTCGAACCCAAAACCTGTGGTACTGAGAGCTAGCCATCAGGCCCCAGCACAACAATGCTCTGTATACGAAGAAGGTTTGTATACATAGTGCAGCGAGTCATCAGGAAATTCATTCTTCTCTCAGCTGCTTGGTGGGAGAGACTGATTGAAATAGTCAAAGGATTACTCAGACCCACTCCAGAATAGCCGTTTTGACCTCTGAGGAATAAAAAAACTATTTTTATATAATTGTGAAGAGGTCATAAATTCACCCCTCTGACTTAACTGTCAGAAGATTCACGACTTAGTATCACTAACACTAGCCATGATTTTAATTGAGAACTCTATAGTTCCAATGTTCTTGATATTTAATGTGCCGATACTAACAATTGTCGCAGA
>BPLR01019935.1:0-29733 GCA_021605095.1 Caerostris extrusa
GCAATTATTCATTATTTTGCAAACTCATACGATAAACAGTTCTGAAACCGGTCATATATTTGCAGAATATTATTTTAAAATCAAGAGGATTAATTTTCTCAGCATTTCGAGCAGTTAATTTTTGAATATATTAAATTTTCATACTTGTTATCTTTATTTTCACTTTATAAGAGTTTTTATGTGGAGTTAAAAGTATTTTAAATTTTCAATTTCAGTTAATATTATTTTTTAACACATTTCAATATTTACCTCAGACAAAAATTTATCATTATGAAAACCGTTGGCATAATTTATTACTTACTTTTTTGAACAATGAAAAGATTCCCATTCTTTTTTCCAAAAATATGAACAGTTAATTTGATTCAAATAATGATATTCAGTTGGCATCATATATCTATAAAGCTTTTTCCATTTGATAATATAAGTATCACTTCTATTGAGAATTTAAACTCTACAGCGCGTTTCGCTTATTTGTTCAAACATTATCAAGAAAATGAGGATCTAATATTCTAAAAAGTCACTATGGTCAATTTACCAATTACATCAATTTGGTTTTTCTAATGTATTGTTTTAACTAATAAGTATTAAAGCCTCAGGATCATGTTAATTGTTGAAAAAAAAAATATTAAAACTTAATCTAAGAATTACAAAGTAGCATTATAACAACGTCTTTTTTTTTTTGTTCAATGCAGCTGGCGCCGTAACGAACCCAGCGGTCTTGGATACGCGCCTCGAAAGCGGCGCTGCCACGGGCCGTTACTCCATACGTTACCAAGGGGACGCGTGTAACGAATACGGACGCCGAAGGGCGTAACAATGCCCCACCAACGCTCTAAATGGACCAGAGATTCCACGGTTCAGTGGTTCGAACACTGCTGTCGTGACTTTCCTGCGGAACTCGAATCGAAACCTGTAGGTACCGAGGAGCCAGGCGCCCAGCCACTCCGACCATTCAGGGTGCCTGTGGCAATCTTAAAACCAAAAACTGTAAATTCCAAAACGATTTTTTAAATCTCAATTTTTACTTTGAAGTAAAATTATGTTCCATTTCATCTCAGACAGTCTTTAAACATTTACATTTGGGCAAGCAAATTCGGCCAAAAAGTCGATTTACTGTTAACATCTTAATGGTATAACTTTCAGTTTTCAACTATATATCACCCTTGTTATTAAAATATAAGAGTGTTTGAATTTCTCATTCTTTCTTAAAGCACTTCACTGATTCTGTGATAATTAAATTGCTGGCGAATGTAAACCGACCCGCGGCACCGTAGTTAATGCTCCGCTTTTATTAGTATCTCTGTTGGCTTTTCTATTTTGGCAACGATTGAAAAATTAGCGGCTATAATTAAATTTGCAAATATTTTGTAACTGTTTATATTGTTTTTATGATATTTCTGCCAAACATTTATGAAAAAGTTAAGACAAATGCTTCTATGTATCTTTGTGTATTCATACTAAATTATCAGTACTTTAACTGAAAGTATAACCATAACTACACCCAAAACATACTCGTGTTCCACTTCCAAAAAAAGAAGAGTCATCAATCACTATGTTTAAAAACTTTTTGGAAGTCTGAGGCTCTAAGAAAGTGTCTCCCATGGAAAACTCAAAATCTAATGAATCCATGAACATTGCCAATTTAAACTCATATATAAGCTTACCAAACTATATTTGTAAGCATTGGAACTTTAAAATTTGGTGCTTTTGATGCTATTTCTTTCTGTAGGAACTATATATATTATTATAATGTAGAAACTATATATATAATGTCATATTTTATAGAAAATTGGAATTGCTTCTAGCTATCACTGGGTTAAAAGTATGGAGTATTTAAGGTATTTTCCGTATTTATTTAAGTATTCGTTTATTTTCCGTTTAACGTATTGTCGACAGAGAGATTAAAACTATCAGAATATCAAGAAAAACCCAGAAAAAAAAAAAAAAACTAGAAGAGACATTGGAGAAAGTAGAAAGTGATAATCATTCATACAAAAATATTTTATTAAATTAAAATAATTAATCATCAATAAAATAATTTATTATTCTTAAAATGCATTTTTGTCAAAAATGGATTTTTTTAGGTTCGTGTTCCTTTTTCTCAATATATTGAAACTTAAGAACTCAGTTTTTTAAAGACACTTATAAATATGGTATATCACATATTTAAACACAGATGAATATTTCATAAAAATTTATTTTAGGCACTGGTATTTTAACAAATATGCTAATTTAAAAGTGATTTTCAATAAATAACGATAATTTATCATTTTTACTCAAAAACAAAATGGTCCGTTACAGTATATAAAACAGGTTATTCTAATTACCATAACCTTATTTTTCCCCATTTCTGAGAAAATGGTACATAAAGTTAGCGAATTTAACATTGGATAGCGAATAGGGCTTACCCGGCCCCCTTAATTATTTATTTATATAATTATTAACTCGTGAAAGAAATTTAAATAAATATTATGAATAAAAAAGTTCATAACACTAGCTAAACAAAAAAAAAAGCTTGAAAAAAATTGAAATAACTCTTGAAAGAGGTTTAAAAAGTTCATGGAAGAAATTTTTAAAAAATTGAAAGTGGTTGGGGACATAAAAGTGGTTATCAAAGACACGAAAAATTCTCTCCTCAAAACAATACCCATAATTTTATGGGTAATAATCATTTCTCACTGATTTAGAAGAGAGGTCTCTAAATTACAAAACGCATACCACAACCAAATAGAGAAAAGGAATCCAGCCCATGGAAATGTACTGCACTTGCCTTACATAAAATATTATATTTTACTAAAAAAATAAGTTTTCTTAACTAGAATTATAACATTATCATGGATGCATATAAAATATTATAGAAATAAAGCATAATATTGTAATAATACTTGAAATTTATGACATGCTAGATTACATTATGATTATGTGGAACAGTTATTGTAACTCTTGACCTAAAATGTTTGTTGATCATTGGTCGAAAATTTCAAAATTAATCATACTTATATATTATTTTGTGCATATTTATATTGCAGATGAAAGATAAACTAATGCTAGTGCTTATATTAAAAGTAAAAAATGAAATTTAATTTAACTGGTGTTGTTGTTGTTTCTTATCCCACTTGGTTGGCCAAGCCCACGAGCCCATACGTACTCATGATTGAAGGGGAAGGAAGCAGCTTCTGTTGTGATGGAGCACCCGTAGGTAGAAGTCTGACTTTGGCTCCGTGACGCTCTTACAGTCATGAGACCGGGACCTACGGCTTAAAGTGGATTCTGAACCACTACAAACATCCAGGGCACCGCCGGGACTCGAACCCGAAATCTGGGGCACCGAGCGCCAGAGCGCTAGACACTCGGCCATTCAGGTCCCAAATTTGTGAATGCCAACGACACGCATGTGTTCCCAGGTGGTCATTCACCCAAGTACTGACCGCGCCCAATGATGCTTGACTTTGGTGATCTAACGAGAAGCGGTATATTCAGCATGGTATGCCGTTGGCTATTTAACTGGTAATAAGACAAAAGTTCCACTTTTAATATTCATAATTTGTTTCTATAAATTATGAACCTGAAATTTGTTTTTAAATTCATTCAGCCTATTAAATTTGAATATTCGTATATTTATAAGACAGGATTGCCTTCTTGCATCCAATTTCAAAACATATCAAATAGATTTTTACTAAAGAATTATTTAACTTTCCAATGTATGTAATCCGCCTTCGAATAATATTTATATTCTTTCCTCATCTACTTTGAAATTGGTTTGGTTTGTCGCTCTACAGTCATCTTGTGCACACGTTAGACTAAACAGAACGGGACCTACAGTTTAAAGTGGATTCCGAACCCCTACAAACATCCATAGTACCGCCGGGACACGAGCCCGAAACCTGTGGTACTGAGCGCCAGAGAGCTAGCCACTCGGCCATTCAGGTTCCTATCTATTTTTAAAAAGCAGAAAAATGAATTATAAATAATTCAAATTTATAACTTTTTGTTCATTACAAAACTGAGATAAATTATGTCCACTTAATGTATCCTGAAATATTAACATTCAATCCCCAATAATAGTAATATTTAAATTGGGTTTTAAATCTAAAAAGAAAACCCAGGAAAAATTTTTCATTTCAATGGCTAGCCAACATTTACATAGAACAATAGCACTAAGAACAAAAAGTATCCTCTGTAGATCTACGAAGAGCCCCACATCGAAGCAGATATTCCCTGTCCATTACTTCTCCAGAGTCACAAAGTCAACAGTTTAATCCTCCAATAAGAAATGGTTGCATTAAGTTGGCACCTCTTGCTAGGAAGTCTGCTTGCTCATTGCCCCAAAGTACCACAACAACCAGGCACCCACTCATCATCATCATTTAAGTTCACGGAGTGTCTTGGTCATTTTTCGACCTTTACTCCAGAGTGGCACACAGTAAAGTCCATTGGAGAGAGAAACACATTAATAATATAGAGAATAAAAGGAATAAGTGATAATGGTCTGCCCAGATTACATAAAAATTTACAAGTGCAAAGTTAAAGAGAAAATAATAAGTGCAAAATTTAAAAATTAAGACGAAAAAAAGAGATTGAAAAAATACTAAAAATACTACGAAAACTACTAAGTATAATATATACAAACAACAATTAAATTACAATGCGTGACACAAAAAATATATAAAAAGAATAGAACAGATGAAAACTATTACAAAGTAGAGTAATTGCTGCTAGAAATGATGACAAAGGATCTAGGTCTGGTGCAAATTATGCAGAGACGCCCGTGGGCGTTTAGCGTTTTCCGGTAATGTGAAATCGTATCTTGGAAGATTACGAATTTCATCATTCGGAATAGAGTTTAGATTTGCGTAAAAATTTGTCGCAAGCTTCGGCATAAAATTTTGAATAGTAGGAGGGCTAAACAACGACGGATGTCATCATTTCTAAAGTACCATGGAGAACTAGTGATCATTCTAAGGATCTTATTCTCAAAACGTTTGATAAAGTTAATGTGGTACCTTGCAGCAGTACCCCAAACCGGGCAAGCATAATTATTACGTGGGTCGCAAATAGTACATATAAATAATTAGTTTATTTTCTAAGGAAAGAGGGGAGTTTTTATTAATATATGGATACAGGCACCCACTGCAGAACGATTTGCTTCTCTTTTAAAGTATTCTCAACAATTCTTGACATTGCAAAATCTCATGTGTCAATGGGTATTTATCAGAGTTAAAAGATTGGATGGCTGCTTAAGAATCTGAAAGAAAGACTGCACTTTTTAAACTGGTAATGGATGCTAATAAGTGCTTTAGGACAATACATACGGCCATTATTTCATTATCGAAGGATATACAAATGGTAGATACCAATAGGTATCAATGGATTAGGTAAAAAAAAAAAAGACAAGGGAATATCGGTTATGTAATATCTTCTATAGTCGACTTATACCATTTAAACTTCCACCGAAGTTTTTATTTTTTATTATGAAAATACAAATTAATAATTTTAAAATATTTTTTATTCAGTAATCAGACTTAAACGATTACGAATCAAAGACCATGACTGATATCAGTAAACTCTTTAGTTAAATTAATTGTTGCATTGCATCATTCTTTATGAATAAACATTTTGATATGATTCTTAAGAAGTTTTCGTGAAATAACACATTAGGGACAAAGCATACAATATCTGGTATCTTTCAACAATAAAGATATCAATAGTTCTGCTAAGGAAAGGCTAAAATTGACAGCATTCTATAAGAATTTTTTAAATCATTAGATGGCTTAATCATTATCCATAAATCTTTTGCTAATTTATACCTCATAATTTGTAAAAGAAAATAATTATACTGATTACTTACAAAAACTTGGCTTTTTAAAGGAAAACGAAAATTTTTAGCAAATTTAACTTGATTTGCATAGACATCCTCCATAAAACTAATGGAAACTTGGCTTTTTTCAAAAATAAAAACAAAATGCTTTATTCGTCTCTGAATTGATGGATAGCAAAAAAATTCAGGCACACAAATTGGTATACAAATTGAGTAAGCAAAACCATGGTTCAAAATTATAATCTTCTTTGATAGCGATAATGCATCTAAAATAAATTTAACGAAAATTGATTATCAGTGTCCAAGTTTTTGGAATATTAGTTTTATATACTTGAATTAAATAATGAATTCATCTGGTAACAACGATCATGTTTAGCTGAAATATAACTTCCATCTCAAATTTAACGATATACGCAGCAGTTTTTACATCTTTTGTACGTAAATTGAAATATATATCTGATTACTTACAAAAAGTCTTCATGAATTTTGCAAAAAGAAAAGAAAACGAAAAAATACTATAATAGCAAATTTACTTATAGATGTGCATAGACAAATCTTAAATAGACAAAAAAAAATCAATTGTGAAAAAATCGTTTAAAAGTTAACCCATTCTCATTAAATTCTTTGCAAAATTTCCCGCCGTCATTTGAAAGAATCTAATTATATGAGATTAACACACTTCACTTGTTTTAAAGGGGTTTTTTTTGCTCCTCTCTGTAAATATACTTCAACGATAACTTCATATAATGTAAAAGAAACACAAAAATAAAAATTACTTTCTTCACCTCTGAATTATTTGAAAGTATACTCTCTGTAAAAAGTTAGCGTAAACAATACCTTAAATCAATATAATAATCTTTTTTGATAACGATAATGCACCTAAAATAAATTTACACACCCGAAAATCGGTAATCGATATCAAAGTTCTTGAACCATCATTTCTTTTTTCCATTTTCTTTTATATATATATAGATTTTTTGATGATTATTTTACTTCTTTCTTTTTATTTTTTTTTACACCCAATATTGATTTTTGATATCCGTGACACACTTGCAGTAGATAACACCCTAACACCTCAAAATAAAAAAAAAAAGACTTCAAAGTGAACCAAGAGTAATTCCTTTCTAAGATAGTTTCAACTTTTACTGATATGCTTATTCAATATTTGCATAAACACTTTGATCTTCTTCTCAAAACTTTTGCGGGTTTTTCTTTTGTCTCTGACAGTCTGCAAAGAAAAATAAATTTTTCGATATTTTATCTTCGAAAATAGCATCTATCTGAATCTATCGTGCAGTAAACCTCAAACTGACCGTTCATTAAACATCTATAAATTATGGCCTCTCCTTTTTTACTGTAAATTGTTCGGATAAAATAGAATACTAGTTTTGTTAGTCTGTAAAAGAATAGATTGAATGCAACGTATTTTAAAAAATCAGAAAGGAATGATAAAAGTTTTCTTACATAAATCACTGATATGATGTAATGCAAATACCATTTCAAATTTTTATTTTAAGGTTTTTATAAAAAGTAAAAAAAAAAATATTTGACAAAGAGCAATAGAACTTGCAATGAGTGATTACTTAAATTTGCACTTTATTAAATGTAATACTGGTTTACCTAAACATTTCAAAAAATAGTAATAATAAACACCTATTTAAATTAGCCCGACTCGTCTCAGTGTCAACGTGCGCCATAAGCATTAGGGCCGAGGTTCATTCCGCTGGCGGTTTCCTTGAAGACACAGTTCCAAAAATGGCGATTTTTAGATCGATGGTGTTTGTGACGCTCAACATCTTATCTCGTTCGTCGGCTTACCTGGAGGGATTTTCCGAATTTTCTCCCTTAGGATAAGCAAAAGCGGGGTAGTTCAACTATAATTCCTCCCGCACTGCCTTCCTTCAACATCACGGAGCCAACTCAGACTTCTACCTACAGGATGCTACGTCACAACAGAAGCTGCCCCCCCCTTTCCCTCCTTTCATGAATCCCACGGGACTTGGAGTTGGTCTAGATGTCACTGTCTACCAAATGGGATAAGAATAGAAATTGTGCATATATATAGTTGGTTAAATGATTAATTTATCAAGTTCATGTTTAACTAAAATATAATTTCCATCTCAAATCTAAAAATATACTCGAAGATATTACATCATTTTCAATACCGCAATTTATTTCATATAAATTTATATTTCTGATTACTTACAAAAAGTCTTCACGAATTTTGCCACCAGGGCATTCAATAAGATGAAGAACAAAATAATACTACAATAACAACGTTAGCTATAGTTTTGCAAAGACAAAGCTTATATAGACAAAAAAAAAAAACGTAATCAATTGCTGAAAAAAATCGTTTAAAAGTTAACCCATTCTCATTAAATCATTTGCAAAAATTTCACCACAATTTGAAAGAATCTAATTATACGAGATTAACACACTTCACTTGTTTTAAATGGTTTTTTTCTTTCCTCTCTATAAATATACTCAATCGATAACTTCATATAATATAAAAGAAATCCAAAAACAAAAATACTTTCTTCACCACAGAATTATTTGGAAGTATACTGTCTGTAAAAAAAGTTAGCGTAAACAAAACCTTAAATCAATATAATAATCTTCTTTGATAACGATAATGCACCTAAAATAAATTTACAGACCAAAATCGGTAATCGATATCAAAGTTCTTGAACCATCATTTCTTTTTTTCCATTTTCTTTTTATATAAAGAGAGAGAGAGAATTTTTTTGATTATTTTATTTATTTCTTTACTTTTTACATCCCAATATTGATTTTTGATATCCGTGACACATTTGCACTAGATAACACCTCAAAATAAAAAATTCAAAGTGAACCAAGAGTAATTCCTTTCTGAAATAGTTTCAACTTTTACTGACATGCTTATTCAATATTTGAATAAACACTTTGATCTTCTTCATAAAAACTTTTTTTCTGTCTTTTGAGATTTTTTTTCTGCCTTTTGACTGACTGTCTGCAAAGCAAAAATAAATTTTTCGATATTTTATCTTTGAAAATAGCATCTATCTGAATCCTTCGTAAAGTATCCGCAAAATGACCCTTCCTAAAACATCTAAAAATTATGGTCACTCTTTTTTACAGTAAATTGTTTTAATAAAATAGAATACTAGTTTTGTTTTGTCTGTAAAAGAATAGATTGAATGCAACTTATTTTTAAAAAAATTAGAGAAGAATGATAAAAGTTTCCTTACGTAATCACTGATGTGATATAATGCAACTACCATTTCAAATTTTTATTTTCAGGTTTTTATAAAAAGGAAAAAAAAAAAAATATTTGACAAAGAGAAGATAGAACTTGCAATGAGTGATTGCTTAAATTTGCACTTTATTAAATGTAATACTGGCTTACCTAAACATTTCAAAATAATAGTTATAATAACAATTATTTAAATTAGCCCGACTCGTGGCAATGTACGCCATAAGCATTAGGGACGAGGTTCAATCCGCTGGCGGCTTCCTTGAAGACATGGTTTCAAAAAATGGCGATTTTTGGATTGATAGCGTTTGTGATGTTCGGCATCTTATCTCGATCGCCGGCCTACATGGAGGGAATTTTCCTGATTTTTCTCCCGTAGGATAAGCAAAAGTGGGGTAGTTCCAACTATAATTCCTCCCGCACTGCCTTCCTTCAACATCACAGAGCCAACTCAGACTTCTACCTCCGGATGCTACGTTACAACAGAAGCTGCCCCCCTTTCCCTCCTTCTATGAGAACCCACGGGACCTTGGAGTTGGTCTAAATATGCTGTCTACTAAGTGGCAAAAGAATAGAAACTTTTATATATATATAGTTGGCGTAAATGACCAATTTATCAGGCAACAAAGTTCACGTTTAACTAAAATATAACTTCCATCTCAAATCTAACAATATACCCCGAAGATATTACATCATTTTGAATACCGCAATTTTTTTCATATAAATTTAAATATATATCTGATTACTTACAAAAGTTTTCACGAATTTTTCCACCAGGCATTCAATAGGAACAAAGACAAAATGATATTACAATAACAAAGTTAATTATAGTTTTGCATAGACAAAGCATAAATAGATAAAGAAAAAGACGTAATCAATTGGAAAAAATCATTTAAAAAAGTTAACCGATTCTCCTTAAATCCTTTGCAAAATTTCACCACCGTCATTTGAAAGAATCTAATTATACGAGATTAACACACTTCACTTGTTTTAAAGGCTTTTTTTTTTTTTTCCTTCCTCTCTGTAAATATACTTCCTCGATAACTTCATATAATATAAAAAAATACAAAAAAATATTTTATTCACCTCTGAATTTTTTGGAAGTATACTCTGCAAAAAAAAAAAGTTAGCGTAAACAAAACCTTAAATCAATATAATAATCTTCTTTGATAACGATAATGCACCTAAAATAAATTTACACACGAAAATCGGTAGTCGATATCAAAGTTCTTGAACCATCATTTCTTTCTTCCATTTTTTTTTATATAAATATATATAGATTTTTTTGATAATTATTTTACTTCTTTCTTTTATTGTTTACAGCCAATATTGATTTTTTATATACGTGACACACTTGCAGTAGATAACGCCTCAAAATAAAAAAAAAAAAACTTCAAAGTGAACCACGAGTAATTCCTTTCCAAGATGGTTTCAACTTTTACCTTACATGCTTATTCAATATTTCAATAAACACTTTGATCTTCTTCTCAAAACTTTTGTGGGTTTTTTTTCTGTCTCTTGACAGTCTGCAAAGCAAAAATAAATTGTTCGATATTTTATCTTTGAAAATAGCATCTATCTGAATATATCGGGAAGTATCCTCAAAATGACCCTTCATAAAACATCTAAAAATTAGGGCCATTATTTTTATAGAGTAAATTGTTCGAATAAAAAATACTAGTTTGGTTTTGTCTGTAAAAGATTAGATTGAATGCAACTTATTTAAAAAAATCAGAAAAGAATGATAAAAAATTTTCTTACATAAATCACTGATATGATGAAATGCAACTACTATTTCAAACTTGTAGCTAAAAGTTTTCATAAAATGTGAAAAAAAAATTGACAAAGAGAGATAGAACTTGCAATGAGTGATTGCTTAAATTTGCACTTTATTAAATATAGTACTGTCTTACTTAAACATTTCAAAATAATAGTTATAATAACAACTATTTAAATTAGCCCGACTAGTGGCTGAGTAGCAACATGCGCCTTAAGAATTAGGGCCGAGGTTCAATCCGCTGGCGACTTCCTTGAAAACACAGTTTCAGAAATGGCGATTTTGGATCGATGGTGTTTGTGATGCTCAAAATCTTATCTCGTTCATCGGATTTCGTGGAGGGAATCTTTCTGATTTTCTCCCTTATGATAAGCAAAAGCGGGGCAGTTCCCCATAAAAGTCCGTCCGAAAGGCACTGCCCTCCTTCAAACTCACGGAGCCAAGTCAGACTTCTACTTACAGGTGCTACGTCACAACAGAAGCTGTCCTCTCCCGTTCCCCTCCTTTCATGATATCCCACGGGACTTGAGTTGGTCTAGATGCCACTGTCTACCAAGTGGGATAAGAATAGAAATTGTATATATATATAATTATCTTAAATGATTAATTTATCAGGCAACAAAGTTTATGTCTAACTAAAATATAACTTCCATCTCAAATCTAGCAACATACTCCGAAGATATTACATCATTTTGAATGCTGCAATTTTTTACATATAAATTTAAATATATATCTGATTACTTACAAAAAGTCTTTACGAATTTTGCCACCAGGACATTCAATAGGAACAAAACCAAAATAATACTACAATTAGAAAGTTAGCTATAGTTTTGCATTGGCAAAGCTTATATAAACAAAAAAGAAAAACGTAATCAATTGCAGAAAAAAATCGTTTAAAAGTTAACCCATTCTCATTAAATCCTTTGCAAAATTTCACCACAATTTGAAAGAATCTAATTATACGAGATTAACACACTTCACTTGTTTTAAAGGGGTTTTTTTCCTCTCTGTAAATATACTTCATCGATAACTTCATGTAATATAAAAGAAATACAAAAAAAAAATATGTTTTTTTCGCCTCTGAATTGTTTGGAAGCATACTCTCTGTAAAAAAAAGTTAGCGTAAACAAAACCTTGAATCAATATAATAATCTTCTTTGATAACGATAATGCACCTAAAATAAATTTACACACGAAAATCGGTAATCGGTATCAAAGTTCTTGAACCATCATTTTTTTTCCCATTTTCTTTTATATATATAGATATATAGATTTTTTGATGATTTTTTACTTCTTTCTTTAATTTTTTACACCCAATATTGATTTTTGATATCCGTAACACACTTGCAGTAGATAAAATCAAAAAAAAAAAATTCAAAGTGAACCACGAGTAATTCCTTTCTAAGATAGTTTCCTCTTTTACTGACATGCTTATTCAATATTTGAATAAACACTTTGATCTTCTTCTCAAAACTTTTGAATTTTTTCTGTCTTTGGATAGTCTGCAAAGCAAAAATAAATTTTTCGGTATTTTATCTTTGAAAATAGCATCTCTCTGAATCTATCGTGAAGTGTCCTCAAAATGACCACTCATAAAATATCTAAAAATTATGGCCTTCCTTTTTTTGCAGTAAAACTATTCGAATGAAAAAAATACATTCAACTTTTACAGACAAAACAAATTTAGTAAGTTATTTGAAAAAAAAAAAAAATCGGAAAGGAGTGATAAAGGCTTTTTCTTACATAAATCACTGATATGATGATGTAACTACTATTTCAAACTTTTCTCTAAAATTTTTTATAAAAAGTAAGAAATATTCGATAAAGAGAACTAAGGAACTAGAGGTTTAAATTTTCACTTTATTAAATGCAATGCTAACGTTCTTAAACATTTCAAAATAATATGATGATTTGAGTTTGGGTGAAGCTCCGTGGCTGCGCAACAGCCGTTAGCTTCTCTCCAAAATAATAGTTACAATAACAACTATTTAAATTGAAAGTACTTTTTTATATAAATTTTAAATAATTTGTCTTAAAAAAGCTGTTATAAACATGCCGATTAAAACTCTTTTCAAACATAACTTTACTAAGCAATCCAATCTTAAAAAAATTAAAACTTGCGCTGTGAACTGTGTATAATGCAAACTTCTTATAGTTTCATGATGATTTAAACGTACAAAGCCACTGGAGAACATTAAAGCTACTACTAAACCCCATCACATGATATGAAATAATTGTGCCTAGAGCCGAGTTGCCCCTTTTACAGTTTGGGAATGATGTAGATGAGAAGTCTGTTTGGTTTTGAGACCCTCTATGATTATATGAGATCGGGATCTAATATTTAAAGTGGACATAAAAGTTACTAACATGTTACTAAGATTTAAAGTTACAAATATCCATTGCACCGACGGGATTTGAACCCGAAACCTGTGGTATTGAGGGCTAGAGCGCTAACTACTCTGCCATCAGGCCATGATATTTAAGGCTGAGGTTCAATCCTCTGGCGGTATTGTTATAGATACTGTTTCAAAAGCGAAGAAACTCAATGGCGTTTGTGACGTTCGTCATCTTGCCTTGTTAGTCGGACTACCTGTTAAAGTAATTTGGTGGAGTAATTATGTTTTCCAGGCTTTCTCCCATATGATACGCAAATGAGGCGTAGCTCCTTAAATTCGAAAGGCACTGCCCTCCTTCAGCGACTCGAAGCCAAGTCAGATTTCTGCCTACGGGTACTCCATCATAACAAAAAACTGTCCTCTTTCCCTGAATGAATAGACTACTCATCGGATGTCCGTCCCGCTCTACAGGACACTGAGGATTAGTCACAACAACAACAAAGGTACAAAACATTTTTCTTTATTAATCTTTTTTGTTTCGGGTTTTTTAGAAAAAAAACAAAAAAAAGTATGGAATGTTTATAAGATATTTATCATCCATGTTCAACTTTCTGTTGTTCAAAACTTAAACAGAAATTTTGAAATACACAAAACAAGTAGAAATTTTCTTTTGCCGTTAAGTCGATTTATATTATTAAAATTCTTAACAATACTTCTTAAATTATTGGCTTCATAAGCTTAGCAAGATAAATTCAAAACTTATAGTACAATATGCATATTCATTTTCTATAAGAGATATAATAAATTTGTTCAAATGGAAAAAAAAATGTAAAGATTATATGTTGTTTTGGAATTTCAATTTTCATGCATTTATGAAACCCATGTAACCACGCAATGTATTCTCAAAATAAGCTCATATTTTTATTTTCTAATCCTATTTTCTATTTTATGAGTAAAGAGCTTTAAAATATTAAAAATATGGATAAATAACGTCTATGATGAAGTCTGTTCAAAGTGTATTATAAAATTATATTTTTATTATCATAATAATAGCACGCGAAACAGACATCTGATTCTATATTCGTATAAAAGAAGACAAAATTTAATTTCAAGATGTTTATGCAATTTCAAAATATATATAAAACTTTGTTTACTGTCTATTCCAATGATATTGGTTTCATTATGTTTGAAATGTCTAGATAGAACTGTTTAAAATAGAAGGAAGATAACTGATATTCGCTCTAAACATTTTATTATTATTATTGTGAATTTTCGAAAATTAAAATTTTTTCAATTCGTTCTGATATCTTTTGTGCACTTTTGCTTTTTATTTTATATATACGTTACCCCTAAGGTGTAAATATCAGTTATTTTGCAGATTAACCACGTAATGTACAGATTAACTAGGGTGATCCGTTAAAGTGCCAAAAACTGTTTCATTTCAAATTAATCTGTACGTTATATACTAAGCACTTGTTAAAATGAAAATTAGATTTTTGCGGAAACTACATCAATGTTTCTATATACTTAAATTAACAATTTTATTTTATTTTTCAATATCTATCGTATTAAATATGATTAATATCACTGAAATAAAATTTAATTTTATCAATAAGCAAGTTATTACAACATAAACTGTTGAATAAATCAACTCGTGAATAATCATAATCGTCATGAGAAATAAACACAATACGCAATCTTACAAATAAACACATCTTTACATATCGAATCCGAATCATATCGTAATCCCTGCATGTTTGCAATTCGTTTCAATCAAAACTTCGTTCAGAAAATAAAAATAATTTCACACATATGTATTAAATATTATTAATATTCCTGAAATAAAATTTAATTTCATCAATAAGCTAGCATTAGACAATGAATTGGTGAATAAATCAACTCATGAAGAATTATAATAATCATGCGAAACAAACACAATACACAATCCTACAAATGAACACATTTTTACTTATCGAATCATATCGTAATCACTGTATGTTTACAATTGGCTTCAATCAAAACTTCATTCAGAAAATAAAAATAGTTACTTCACACATATAAAAAATTTATTTTTTACTGTTTTCACAACATATTTCTAATAGAATATAAAATAAAAATATATTATAATCCCTTACTTACCATTATTTAATTTTCCAATGGTATGTTAATTCAAATTCCTTTCTCTAAGGTTTCAGTGTGGGTAGTATTCACTTACTAACTGGTTCCTCACTTGGCTATATCTCTTGATGGATCAGGATGCTCGTAGTGAAACTATTTGAGCAAATACTCTTTGCAGATGTCAGAAAAATTTGAAAAGGGTTAGGGTGGGTAGATTTTCTAGGGCTTCTGCTCAATGTCTGCTGTCGTAATGCCTTGTTATCGGAAACCTTCCGGTTTTCATGTTTTACTAGATCCTTGCACGAGTCAATGAAAAATAAACGAATAAGAATAGTCTGTACTGATGATGCTAAAATTTAAACTTGTTCGTAAAGGCAAAAGACTGTAGTCTCATTGGCACTGTTTAAAGAATAAGGATCAATAAAATAAACTATTAAAAAAATGTAAAAGTTAAAATTTTTAACATAGATTCAAATATTGATCAAGGTCGACAAAAATGAACTTTTATTTATTTTTGGATGATATTTAACAAAACTTTTCATATTTTTGATGTTTGCTGTCTCTTATTTTAGTCTTATGTTATACATCTTAATTTAAATTGTACTAAACGACCATATGACAGCACAGTTCTGAGGTGCTCAATCACATATTTTTATTATTATTATTATTATTCGAATTTATTAATAATATTATTAAATTATAATTTATTTTCTCCAGGGGAGGATATACACCCCCACACATAAGCAATTACTCCTCCATCAGCATGTTTAACGAATGCATTAAATTTTCTTTTTAAAAATTATTCTTCCAAATTGCATCTATACTATTATGCAACTACAATTTGTAATTTTTTTAAACATTTGTTTCATTAGAAGATATAACGCTGTTACAGGATTTTTCTGCAATTAGTTTTCGAATTTTTAAACTAGTAAATAATTTCTTTTCACTTGGGCCATGGCACCTGACTGATCAAATGATTATTATTATTTAATTGCTTATAAACATTCCATACAAAACACACTAATATCTGTATTGCACACTAATATCTGTATTGCATATCTGTCATACAGAATACACTAACGCACTATATCTAAAAGCGATGCTCCACTGTCCATGAATATTAAAAATTCGTGATTGAAAAAAAAGAATCCTGTTAAACAACAGAAGAAACACATGAACCGACTCGTGGCTCAGTCAATACCAATGATCTAGAGCAGGGGTCTCCAAACTTTCCAGCCTTAGGGCCATACTGTTCAGTAAGTACCAAGGGCCAAAACCGTTTTAATTGTTCTGTCATTATCTATAATTTCTAGACTAGTTAATTTTGCTTTTTCCTGAGGGATTTTCAGAAAAAAATCATGTTTGATTCAGGATATATACATTCCGTACATATGCGATACTCTTTACCCCAACATAACTACCGAGGATAATCACGGGATGTTCACTAATTTATAATGTTGGTGGAATTCATTTCAGTTATTTGTTAGTTGTTATGCTTAAGTTAAATTTTCTGCGTATTGTGCTTGTCATTCAACTTTACCTAGCAAGTCAATAAAACCGAGTTATTATCATTCTGTGTTTTTTTATCCAACTTATTACAGCAACAATAAGCTATTCGCTGTCGCGGGCCAGATGGATGATACTGGCGCACCAGATTTGGCCCGCGGGCCGTAGTTTGGAAACCCCTGTTGTATACGCTGTTTCAAAAAACGACTCAATGGCTTTTGTGATTTTTTTAACATCTTGCCTTGTAAGTCGGTTTACTTGGCTGGCTAGTTCCACCTAAAAGTCCTCCCGGAAGGAACTGCCCTCCTTCTTCAGCGACACTTTTTTTATAGTTGTATAATTTTTTTCTCACGTTCTTAACGACACTGTAGGAATACAATTCTTACTATACTGGCCATGATAACAAATGAAAGTGCAGAAAAATCAGTGATTTGTGTTGTGTTGAGAGAAACGTTATTTGGTATGGAAAATTGTCTGCAGATATTTATATACTCTTCATTTTTTGTTAAGAATTTTTATTTATTAATTTATTATTCAGATATGTATTTGCTTTTTTTTTAATATTACCACTATATATTTACTACTATTATCATATTCGATCAAATTCAAAACTTAGAATTAAATCCTAAAAGAAAATAATATTTTTATACTTCAAACTGTATTCTTACTTACTTTTACCATATATAATTATTAGCAAGTAAACTTTATTTTTTAAAATAAAATTCTGAAAAACGGGAAAGTATATTCATAAGATAGTGCAGAAATTCCAGTCAATAAATTTATATTATTCAATTTATTTTCGAAAATTTTAGAATAAATACATTCATGCATTTTACATTTATATTCAATTTAAATAAATTTCTATGTCAAAAGATTTTTATTTTTAAATTTATAACACAACCTTTCCTCGTTTAATTTTTTACTTTCTTTACAAATAAACCTTTTTAGTTATTTATTTAGTAAAAGGAAGTAGGTACAATAAAATAAGGTATCTTGATATACATTATTAATGTTTTTTATTTTCTAAATTCATTCTTCCTTCAATATTCTCAACAAATAGAGCATTTGAATTTATGTATATAAAAATGTGTATACGTTCCAGCTTGTTGTTTCTTATGCCACTTGGTAGACAGTCGCATCTAGACCAAATTCAAAAACCAGTGTGATCTCGTGGAAGCAGGGAAAGGTGGGACAGCTTCTGTTGTGATGGAGCACCCCAAGGTAAAAGTTTGACTTGGCTCCGCAACGCGGGTGGACTTTTAGGGACTACCTCAGATTTGCGTATCGTATGGGAGAAACAAACTGACACAATTTACAAAAGCCCTGAAAAGAACCACCGGTTAGTCAGACTCACAAGGCAAGATGCTGAACATCATAAACTCCATCGCGTCTCCTCTTTTTTTTTTTTAAACAGTGTCTACAACGAAGCCCCCGGCGGATTGAACTTCCGCCCTCATGATCAGCAGCGACGCACCTTGCCACCGAGCCACAAGTCGGATTTTTTTCTATTGCCGCATCTGATGATACGATTGCTTTGTCGCAATTTTTTTTATTTGTCTATGAAAAATTTTGATAATAAAATTGGAAATCTTTTTTAAGATTATATAATTTTATTAATACATTTTTTTTTATTAAATTTTTTTTTTTATTTATAAATTGTTATTCAAAGCATTTTTTTCTTTTACAAATTTCCAAAACATTTATTTTCATTTTTAATCGATACATTTTCCTAATAAAATTTATCAAAACTAAGCATTTTTATCTTATGTAACCAAGCAGAGCCAAGTCATAGCTGCTAGTGATTCTTTAATCAGGAAATTGTTAGCATTTAATAATTCTGTTTTCTTTTCGAGCTTTTATTGTACTGTATGAGTGAAACATAAAAGCAGGTGCACTTCCCAAATTGGTGTCAACGGATAGCGAATTTATTATTTATAAGGCGTTGCCTCATGCAAGACATCTGCAATGGTGGCCCCGTATGATATCCTCATTATACGTGCAACCACTATCAGCTACTGAATCACACGGAAATGATGGGTACATATTTGAAGGGCTGTATTAAATTAATCAATTCTTAATTGAATATTAATATTTTTGTAAATATGTAATGTTTGTTTAACAGTTCCACGTCTGTCTTTGTATTGGGTTGCGAAGGATGAAATTTGTAATTAACAATATTGCCAATTTTAACTGCCTATTATTTGGCGCTGAATTAATATTTTACCGATATGTATTTTTATTATTATCATAAATATTATTTTTGTGGAAAGTTTCAAATCACTCCTATTTTTTTAAATCATTATTAAGCTCTAAAAAGTTTTTAAACTTTTTTTTTAATTTTGTTTAAAATTTAATTGTCGGAAATTCGCATTATTATGAATTATGAATTTTTTTACATGAAACAACAGCATCGCATACCACGTGAAACATTAACAGTTTATTTGGTTCTAGTGTTACTACGCAGCAGACAGTATCAGATTGTTTCACCACATTTCGTACAGATAATTTTAACCTCACAAATGAGCAATGTTGCCCGGAATCAAAGGTCAATAATGTCAGAAGGCCTATGAATTATCGTTGAAGTTTGGTGTTAGTAAACAAACAATATTAACTCATTTAGCTCAAATCGGTTAAAATTAAAATCTTGGATAAGTGAGTTCCGCATGAACAACAAACAGAAACAAAAACGTTTAGAAGTTTGTTTGATGTTGCTTTCTCGTCACAAACCTGATCAATTTTTGAATCGAATTGGCCTTTGGAATGAGAAATGGATCCAATATGACAATCGTAAACTTTCGGCACAGTGGTTGGATAAAGATGAATCACCAAAACACTCCCAAAGAGTAATATTCATCAAAAGAAGACTAGCGCAAGTTTTATCCATTATGATTTCTTGAAACGTAGCTCGTAGATGACATCAGAAATATACTGCAACCAAATGGACGAAATAATGAAAAAATTAAAGAAAAACAGCCTAGATTGATTAACAGATCGATTCCTATCTTATTCCATGATAACGATAGACCTCTGCACAAAAGAATTGGAATTGGAACTGGAACCTACTGACTACCACTTCTTCCGCAAGTCGAACAACTTTCCAATAGGAAAACAATTTAATTCCGACAATGTTGTAAAGCTGGTCTTCTACGCATCCATTGACCATACGTCTACCAGGATTTTATACCACAACTTGCCGCTTAAATAGCAAAAGTATAGAAAACTTGGGTGCATACTTTGTTGAATAAAATAATTCCTTTTATTCGTAAGTTATCAACCAACTTTATCTTTTTTTTTTTTTTTACAAATTTCATACTTGATAACCCGATATAATATATGTATAAATTAATTTTTTGGTGGTTGATTTAACTTTAATGAATTAAGCAATGATTTCCTTCCATAAATTGCCATTTTAAAATATTAGATATGGTATTAATAATTTATAATCATTACTTTTTTTCTGATATCTTTATATTATTGAAAGCAACAATTTTTTAAAAATTATTTAATTAAATATAATGAAATATTAAATAAATATTTACTGAATCAGCAAGTATTCAAAAAAGAAAAATATAGTCAATTCTGAACGTCCAACTTGCGGTCATGTAGGCAGCGAGCAGTTTACAAGGTTGAGATTTGAATCCATTGACGGTCCGTTGCAGTCGCTTCTTTCAGAAAAACGGATACGCGAGGCAACTTAGACAATGGGAGAAAAGAGCCTCGCATCGATAATAAAGCTACCTTGTAAGTTTTACGGTTTTCAAGAGCTTGTGTGTAGGTGTGTAGAGGGTGTGCTTGTTTATTTTAGTCTTCTTTATACAGATTCGAAGTATTTTTAGTAATTTTAAACCTATTTCGTTCTAAATCTTATTACATATTTTAGCTGATGCTTCAAGGAAATTATATATTGCCAAATTCTGTATTACTGAGTTCAAACTTGACGATGGAAGAAGTTTGTTAAATACTTCTTCTTTACAATGGTAAATCAACTGCAATCGAACAATTAGGGCAGCATGCTTAGAATTGTTATCCTGATAGAATTTCGAGTCTCCGTGGATTGAAATCGGCATATATTTTTAATCTTTGTTTAAGATCTCAAACATTTACTAATTAAAAAAGGAATAAAATTAAAACAAAAGCGAAACACAAGCCTATCAAAGTACTAAGTAAAAATGTCGAAATATTCTGATTGCATTGTATAGTGTACGAATAAAATTGCCAGAATTAAATATTTTTAAATTTTGCGGTGATATAAATCAATGATTAACATTTTGAAATAATTTTCATTCATAACTATGACATATTAGATGAAGTAAATAAATTTAGTTATCTTAAATTATAATTATATGATGAGTAATAAGTTTTGCAATGCTTCTGATTTCCGACGCCAGTCGATATCTGTTTCGCCTTTGTGTAGACATAACAGACGCAACTCAAAAAGCAATTAATCAGGGAAACAAAGCATTCCTTTTGCTTCAGAATTGATATCCGCCAATGTTAAAGGAAATATAAATGTACCAAATTGCTGTTCTTTTTTTTTTTCAATCTTTAGATCATTTTAGTTCTGATTGTGAATATGCAATCAATTTATCATTAGACGAAAAACATTTTCATGAAAAAGGAGTTTGTTTTAAGTGTTTTTGCATTAAAAAACATATATCGTTTTTTGCAAAAGTAATGTAATTTGTTCTCGCCTTACAGGAAGCATTTTTGTTGATGATGATTCTTTCAATGCAATTGGTTCAAGCAATGATGATTCTTCTTAAAACATTGTTCTCACAAATCAATCATCTTTAAATTAATTTTATTTGCAAACATTGATGACATGAATTAAGTTTAGCTACTGTCACTTTGTGCATATTTAGGACTAATTAGACCGGGATCTACAGTTTAATGTGGATTTCGAATCTAACAAACATCCATGGCACTATCAGGATTCGAACCTGAAGCCTGTGGTACCAAAGGCCAGAGCGCTAACCAATTGGTCATCACTTGAATTAAGAGACAAATTATTATAATTCTAAACTGTGAATAAATAATTATAACCATTAACATACAATTATTACTATAAAGCATTATTATTATGCTCAATAATTATAACTGTTTTATAATTATTGAGCTGTATTATAATCGTATAATATTTGATTCCGTATAGCAAAGAAATTATATATATAAATTTGCTGCTGAAAATATGGGGTTTGATACCAAAGAGATTAATTGATTGCTATATAACTATTCACATGAACCGAAATAACTGAACACCACAATCGTTATTTGATTCAATTGTGTAGTTTAAATAAATCAATAATATTAAAGCGGGAAATAATGGATCAAAAAGAAAATTTTTTTATCAATTCTGATAATTAGAGTTTTAAGCTATATGGATTTGAGCTGATGGATTTGAAAGACAAAATAATATTTTTGATTGATATCTTATGAAACTAAAATTATGGATTTGTCAAACTTAGATTCGTTCGATACATTCAATATTAGAGAACTGCAATCGAAAACATAAATGCAGAAATTAATATTGCAACATTTCAATTGTATAATTAGCATAGGAAATGACGTTTCTCTTTGTTTGGATAGATAAACATCCTTTAATTCCCAACAGTAAATATTTGGCTGAGAAACGTTTAAAAAATACTGTTAAAAATTTGATGTCTAACAACACTTTAGAAGCAAGTTCAAAGAATGCGAAGGTGTTATTGAAGAAATAGTACTTGATCCAAATTGTTATGAAGGCTCAAATATGAGCTATTTGCCTCATTGAGCGATAGCGTAGAAATTCTACTACCAAAATAAGACCAATTTTTGATGGTTCAATTTGTATTAGTTATTCTGGTTCCTTGAACTAACGTATTTAAAAATACACAATTTCATCAAGCTGATTGCAGCTGTTTTGAATCGATTTAGATTGCTGATATTTGACGAGCATTTTTACAAATAGCTTTATGACATGAACGAGACAGAGACTATTGACGCTTCTTATGGTGGAAAGAATGTGATCCAGAAAATGAAATTACTTTAAGAAATTGTAGAGTTTTTTTCGTGCAGTAATAAATTTCAGTATTTAAATATCGCATTGCAAGTTGATAACTTATTATCAACAAGGCACAATTCTTAGCATTTGTCGATATTATTAATGAAGATCAAACAATAAATCAATTTCTCTCCCGCAAATAATTGTGTGTACAAAAAGTGAAGTCGTTTTAAACATTTTGAATAATTAACTTCATAAACGGCAGTTAACATGTAAGTCGTGTGTCACAAAAAGAGCTTTTTGCATGGAGGCTGTGTGATGAACTTTACATATTTCGTTAAAAACAAAGTAATAATGCTATCATTACTCATTGTTTTCTTCAAGGAGGCCTTGATGTCAAAGATATATGCCTTCTTAGGAATATGTTTGTGCTACCGAAAGACTTTGCACAAAATTATTTCATTCCCACTATGAACAGCTTTCGGGCTTTTTCTTTTAATTCAATCGTTTATAAGTTGAGACAAAAGAAAGGTAATTTATTCAGTTTTTATTAATATTAATGTTTCAATGAATGAAAATAGTTCTAAAGAAAGATTAACGAACTTAGCAAAGAAAAATAATTGCTATAATATTTCTAATCATTTTTGCATTTCATATATTTAAAACTCTACCATTTTGTATTTTTCTTCTTCAATGGCGCAACATCCCCGTGGTGGGCAAAGGTCGTATGTCTACTGGCAGATTGCGAAACATGAGATGTTTTTCTACTTACGAGGTAGGGTTGTCAACCAATGTTCTACAATCATATTAAACCATCACCTATGGTTTAAAGTGGATTTCGAACAAATATAAACATCCATGATACCGCCGAGATTCGAAATCTACACCAAGCGTGTAGTTTTATGATTTATTTAGTTACTAAATTGGCTCCAAAGTGGTGTAATATGGTAGGATTTTTAAAGGGAATATATCAGAAAATCCGTAAAATTCTCTGAATCAATTTATGTTGATGCAAAATAGTATCAAATTCTCAACTAAGTATCTATTTTTTTCGAAGCCGTGACTGCAATGTATACCTCTAGTGAGATGCAACTTGTCTCCTAGCTTAGATCACCACCATTAGATTGGGGTGCTGCAATCGAAATATGTCGCAAGTATAATTTGTAGCGAGACATCACATTAATGCGATGTCCTTATCGATTTCAATATCTCGTCCATTTAGCATAAAGATACAACATATAATATGTTCCTCTATGGATTTAATCCTGCACCCGGTTCGAAGGACATCATTAAGGGGCTTCAAAATCCATTTTCCACATCAAAATCGAGATAAAATGCTCCTCCTGCTAATGTTCGGGGTTGGTGGAATTGCCTTTATAATCGATCCCCCCAACCTCATTTCCTTCTCCTAGAATAATCGCCATCAAGGATTGGTGCACTGATAGAGTGTGGTCTAATCACACGCTATCAAATCTTCAGGAGTCTTCCTTAAATGCGCCGCCTCGAAACATTAAACACTCCAGTTTCGCTAAGAGAAATATTATCTTAAAATCTGTCTTCCGCTTATGCAATGATACTTATTTTAAAAGATCTCGATTATGGTACTGGCTTCGAATAGTTCTGAAGGAAAAAGCTCAAAGCTAGAGTCATTAGAGCAAGTGTATATAGATTTTTATGAATTTTTCATAAAGGTGCCCCTAAATTGATAAAATGCCCTTTTGAGGGAATGATAATTTTCCGTTATCTTTCGCTATTCATTCTGAAATCACGAATAAATTTATACGTTGATTTTCTACTGAGCTTTTGAAGATCTTTTGGCTCTTGTTTTAAATGCCCTATGGTAAAATTTAGTTAGAAAGAAAACTATTATTTCGAACGGCTTCATTCCATTAATTTATTATGAAGAGAAAGTTTTTTAACAATTGAAGTCTTTTTTTTTTTTTTGTTCTACGGCAGCTGGAAAACGCTTAGACAATTGTCTTAGATGCCTTAAGGAAAGTGGTGCACAGACGTTACTCACTTAGCACTACGCAGGACATGCGTGTAGCTTAAAGACAAGCTACGGACGTGGAGTAACTGTACCTCCGCAACGCTCTATGATACTATGAGACCGGGACCTACAGTTTAAAGTGGATTCCAAACCACTTTTAAATATCCATTCCACAGCCGAGATTCGAACCCGAAACCTGTGGCACCGAGAGTGAGTAGTTTTATAACCTATTTAGTTACCATATTGGCTTCAAGGTGTTATATTATGGTAGGAATTTTAAAAGTGAATATATCAGAAAATCTAAAAACCTCTCTAAAAACAAATTATGTTCAAGTGAAATACTGTTGAAATCTGAACCAAATATACATGTTTTTCGAAGCCGTGACTGCAATGCATGCCACTAGCGACAAGCGACTTGTCTCCTAGCTAAGATCTCCACCACCATTGGATGGGGTGCTGCCATCAAATATGTCGCCTGCATAATTTGTAGCGGGACATCACATTAATGCGATGGCCTTATCGATTTCAATATCTCGTCCATTTAGCATAAAGATACAACTATAATCTGTTCCTCTAATGATTTAATCCCGCACTGGTTTCGACGGACATCATTAAGGGGGCTTCAAAATCCATTTTCCACGTCAAAATCGAGATAAAATGCTGGTCCTGTTAATGTTCGGAGGGTTGGGCCAATTGCCTTTATAATCGATCCCCCCCCGTTCCTCTCCTACAATATTCGCCATCAAGGATTGCTGCCCTGATATGCTGGGGTCTAATCACTTGCCATCAAATCTTTAGAGTATTCCTTAAATGCGCCGCCTCGAAACATTAAACACTCCAGTTTTGCAAGGAGTAAATATTATCTCAAAAACTGTCTTCCGTTTGAGCAATGATTATTATTTTAAAAGATCCGATTATGGTACTGGTTTCGAATAGTTTCTGAAGCAAAATGCTCAACGCTAGAGTCGTAAGAGTAAGTTTATATAGATTTTTATGAATTTTTCATAAAGGTGCCACTAAATTGATAGAAATGCCTTTTAGGGAATAATAATATCCGCTTATCTTTTGCTATTCATTTTGAAAGGAAGAATAAATGTAGACGTTGATTTTCTAAATGAGCTTATAAAGATCTCTGGACTTATTTTTAAATTTTTTTCATTCACTGATTCATTATTGAATTGTATTACTAATTCTGTGCTATCTTTTTTAAACTATTACTTTGCAATTATTGATTAATTATTGTAATTATTATTATTAATTATTGATTAATTATTTTATTATTTTGATTAATCATTGTCTATTATGATCTATTGTTAACTTTTTAAACAATTATTTTGCAATTAGTGATTCATATAAGCGCGTTTAGGTCCTGATGTCTGAGTGACTAGTGCTGTGGCGCTCGGTACCACAGGTTTATTGTTCAAATCCTGGCTGTACAATGGATGTTTGTAGTAGTTCAGAATTCACTTTACACCGTATGTCCCGGTCTCCTATGATCACAGAGCTCAATCAGACTTCTCCCCATACCATTCCCAGACTCTACAGGGGCAAATCAGTGATGTGGTGTAGTAGTTGACATATTAGACGGGGTATTACGGTTTAAAGTTGATTCCAAACCACTATAAGCATCCATGCCACAGCCGAGAATCGAACCCGAAACTTAGTCTCATTTTTTATTTAGTTACCATATTATTCTCAAGGTGGTGTATTATGGTAGGTTTTTTAATGGAAATATATTAGAAAATCTGAAAAAAAACTATGTAAATCCAAATTGCGTTGATGCGAAATACTATAAAATCTCAACCAAATATCTAACCTTTTCGAAGCCGTGACGGCAATGTACACCACTAGCAACTTCATGGCTAGCTAAGATCACCACCATCATCGGATTGGGGTTCTGCCATTTAAATATGTCGCACACATAATTTGTAGCGAGACATCCCATTAATGCGATGGCCTTATCGATTTCTATATCTCGTCCATTCAGCATAAAGATACAACTATAATCTGTTCCTCTAATGATTTAATCCCGCACCGTGTTCGTTGGACATCATTAAGGGGCTTCGAAATCCATTTTCAACGTCAAAATCGAGATAAAATGCTCCTCCTGCTAATGTTCGGGGGGCATTGCCTTTATAATCGATTCCCCCCTCTCCTACAATAACCGCCATCAAGGATTGGTGCACTGATAGAGTGTGGTCTAATCACTTGCTATCAAATCTTCAGGAGTCTTCCTTAAATGCGCCGCCTCGAAAAATTAAACACTCCAGTTTCGCAAGGAGAAATATTATCTTAAAATCTGTCTTCCGTTTGAGCAATGATTGTTATTTTAGAAGATCTCGATTATGGTACTGGTTTCGAATAGTTTCTTGAGGAAAAAGCTCAAAGCTAGAGTTATAAGAGTAAGTGAATCTAATTTTTATGAATTTTTCATAAAGGTGCCTCTAAATTGATACAAATGCCTTTTTTTAAGGAATGATAATGTTCTGATTTCTTTTGCTATTCATTTTGAAATGACGAATAAATGTATGCGTTGATTTTATAATGTCCTTATAAGGACCTCTGGATTTTTTTAAATGTCTTAGGATATCATGTAGTTAGAAAGAAAACTATTATTCCAAAATGATTTCATTCCATTTATCACATGAAGAGAAAAATTTTTTTAACACGTGAATTCTTAAATGGCAAGAAAGAATAAATCTGATGAAAGACTTCATTATTACTAGTATCTATTGATTCATTATTGTCTATTATGATCTATTGTTATCTTTTTAAACAATTACTTTGCAATTACTGATTCATTAGTAACTATCATGATATGTTATATTTTTAACCATTGTTTTGCAATTACGAATTCATTATTGTATTCTGTTACTGATTAATTATCTTTTTAAAACTATTATTTTCTAATGACAAATTCATTATTGTCTATTGTGATCTATTTTTATCTTTTAAACAATTATTTTGCAATTACTTATTCATATATAAGCGCGTTTAGGTCCAGATGTCCGAGTAACTACCGCTCTGGCGCTAGGAAACACAGTTTCGGGTTCGAATCGGGGGTGCTATGGATGTTTGTGGTAGTTCGGAATACCATTAAGCCGCAGGTCTCGGTCTCTTATGACTTTAGAGCCTCACAGAGATCAGTCAGATTTCTCATCCATATCATTCCCAGACTCTATAGGGGCAACTCAGCACTAGGCACAGTGATGAGGTGTGGTTTTAGTAGTAGTCATATTAAAAAGGGGCTTATCATTCTTATACTGTATAAGGGCAAGCTCGCCTCTAGGCAGAGTGATGTGATGGGGTGTAGTAGTAGTCCTATTAGACAGGGGACTTATGGTTTAAAAGTTGATTCCAAACCATTATAAACATCCATGGCACAGCCGAGACTCGAATCCCGAAACCTGTGGAACGGAGATCGTAGTTTTATATTTTATTTAGTTACCATATTGGCCTCACGGTGGTGTATTATACTATGATTTTTAAAGGAAATATGACAGAAAAATCTGGAAAACTTTTGAAAACCAATTTGTATTAATGCGAAATATTTTAAAATCTCAACCAAATACCAGTGTTTTTCGAAGCCGTGACGGCAATGTACACCACTAGTGAGAGGCAACTTCCCTGCTAGCTAAGATCACCACCACCATCGGATTGGGGTGCTACCATCGAAATATGTCGCATGCATAATTTGTAGCGAGACATCACATTAATGCGATAGCCTTATCGATTTCAATATCTCGTCCATTTAGCATAAAGGTACAACTATAATCTGTTCCTCTAATGATTTAATCCTTCACCGGGGTTCGTCGGACATCATTAAGTGGGGCTTCAAAATCCATTTTCCACGTCAAAATCGAGATAAAATGCTCCTCCTGCTAATGTTCGGAGGGTTGTTGGAATTGCCTTTATAATCGATTTCCCCCTCCCTCTCCTACAATATCAATATTCGCCATCAAGGATTGCTGCCTGATAGACTGTGGTCTAATCACTTGCCATCAAATCTTCAGGAGTCTTCCTTAAATCGGCCGCTTCGATGCATAAAACCCACCAGTTTTGCAAGGAGAAATATTATCTGACTTCCGTTTGGGCAATGATTGTTATTTTTAAAAGATCTCGATTATGGTACTGTTTGCAGTGAATAGTTTTAGAAGCAAAATGCTTGAACTAGAGTCATAAGAGTAAGTGTAGTATATAGATTTTTTATGAATTTTTCATAAAGGTGGCTCTAAATGGATAGAAATGCCTTTTTTATGGAGTAATAATGTGTTTATTATCTTTTTGGTATTCATTTTTGAAATGATGAATAAATGAATGCGTTGATTTTCTAATGTTTTTATCAAAATCTTTGGGGTTTTTAGTCTCTTATGATAAAATTTCGTTAGAAAAGGAAACTATTATTTCAAAAATGATGTCATTCCATTAATTTCTCAGGGAAGAGAACTCTTTTTCCAATACGTGAATTCTTAAATGCCAAGAAAGAAAGATTTTTGAAATCATGAATGAGTTTATTATTATTTATTTGTTTCATTGTTGTCTATTATGATCTATTGTTATCTCTTTTTAAAACATTTATTATTTTTATTTGCTAATTCCTTACCGATTCATATAAGCTTGTTTAGGTCTGACGTAGCGAGTGACTAGTGCTCTGGCGCTTTGTGCCCACTGGTTTCGGGTTCGAATCCACGTGTTGCCAGGGGATGTTTCGGAATCCACTTTAAGCCATAGGTCCTGTCTGCTACGACCGTACAGCATCTCGAGCTCAATCGAATTTTTTCACCCATTCCTAAACTGTTTAGAGGCAACTTGGCCGTAGGCACAGTGATGTGGTGCGGTGTAATAATTGTAATAATAGTAGTCCATTGGACCGGACTTACTGTTTAAAGTGGATTCCAAACCACTATAAACATCCATGCCACCGCCGAGACTCGAACCGAAACCTGTGGCACCGAGATCGTAATTTTATGACTTAT
>BPLR01019936.1:0-22466 GCA_021605095.1 Caerostris extrusa
AAGGCTAACTTTAAAATCATATGGATTTAATACTAGTAGCGCCCATTTAATAATGCTAGCCACACCTGTCAGTACTCTCGCATGAATAAAGTTTTGATAAAAAAACTAATCTATTTATTCATAAGAAAACATATCTATTTATTCTTTATATCATTCTATTTCATTCATTTTTTGAATAATTACTTATTACTTAAGAAAAATTAAAACAATTAAACATTTACTTACAACACTAACCTTGTACTGTCGTAACAAATTGAGGTGAAAGAAATTCAATAAGTGCAGGATGGGAGCGATGGCTTTTGCATGGTTATTCAAGTAGAAAAATTTAAACTTTTACTAAAGCTCAATGTAACTTTGTACATAAAAATGAAACGCACATGCATTTCAGCATACGACTCTCAGTCGAGCGGGAAGCGATTGGCTTTGCATGGTTTTAGAAAGTTTGGATAAATTTGGCCTCATAACTTGTTGCTTCTAAGTTTTCAAACACGACTCAAAAATTTTCTAAATTTTGTTGGTTGGCTTCTTACTTTTGCTTTTAATTATATTCCTTTTAAGAGGCGCTTGCTCCTTTGAATATCTTGGATGCGAGGTAATTAGCCTCAAATGCCAACTTCTTCACCTCACTGTAGCAATCTGGAAGACTATTCCATGCGTCGAATATAAGTGCCTCAACTCGCGGCGTTTCTTTTAAAGTTCACTTTAGTTGCGTTACGTACATACATTTCTGGACCTCCAACTCTTCCAACTTGCTTTTCAACTCTGTAAATTTTCCACTCACAAAGCTTTACTTTTAAATCGATCAATTGCATTTCTAGAGATCCAGTATCAATTCCAAATGGCTCAATGTGGATTTCGTTACTATTTGTGTTGAGAGGATTTACTATGAATGCTAGAATGGTTTTGTTGGTTTTGAATTGCTCAAATCTATCAGCAAATTCATCTTTAATTTTTTTATAACTGTGCTGAAGTACCTCGTGTCAACAGTTGCACTAGTTTTATCACGATATTGTTTTTAGAAATTGAAAATGAAGTAATAACGCTCTGAATATCTTCTGCAAAAGAATTAATTTTTCTTCAAAACAAACTAATTCTTCTACCAAAACATAGTCTGGGTTTCCCTTTTCTTGCAGTTTTAGATTCAGCTCATTTAATTTCGCTGTGATATCCACTATAAAGTAAAATTTTTGCAGCCATTTGCCATTCTCTAACTCAGGGTGATTAATGTTCTTTTTATTTAGGAATGTATTTATTTCATTCAAGCACAAAGTAAAACGTTTCCAACACCTTACCTTTGGAAAGCCATCGCACTTTATTGTGAAGAAGGAGGTCGGAATACTGAGTCTCCATTTCGTTTAAGAATTCTTTAAACTGACGATGGTAGAGTGCTTTGACAAGATGCTGTTAACAATCTTGATTACCACATTCATGACCTTAACTATTTCGGCCGGAAATAATTGGGGGCACCAGAAGTGCTTCTTGGTGTATTATGCAGTGAAACGTAAGAATTTCGTGGTTTATTTGCTCTGAAGAATCGTTGTTGCCCCTTTATTTTTCCTGTCATACATCTAGCTCCATCAATTGCTATTGAAACGATTTTATTTAAATCGATCTTATTGTCTTCAAGGCATTTTTGACGGCATTCGCTATATCTTCCAGTCTAATTTGTCCCGAGAGCGGTAGCAATCCTAGAAGTTCTTCTTTTGGACCTTGGGAAGACATATACCTGACAAAAAGGGCAACTTGTGCCGTGTCTTTTATGTCGCAAGACTCATCTATAGCCAGTGATAGGGCAGAAGAAAATTGAATATCTTCCACCTGCAAATATGTTACATTTGAAGATATTTTAGCTAATCTATCTTGTACTGTTTTAGCGGATAGTGGAAAATCTTTGATTTTTTCAAGATTTCTGGTTTGTTTTTGAAATCACGAAACAGTTCTTCAGATTCCTCGTTAATTGATTCAGAACCATTTTAAAATGTTTTTTTTTTTTTTTTTTTTTTGATAAAATAAATAATATTTGCGTATGGAACTAAAGAGCCTGAATTACATTATTTGTTGTAAGCATTAAAATTTTAAGTATACAGCCATGTAAAAACATTTAGCAAGATAATTATGCTATTATATTTTAAAACCTAAAATTCTTCAGTCAGCAAATAAAAATTTTAACTCTAGAATCGTACTGCTGTCTAAAACTATAAATTTAACATACTTTGCTCTGGTATTCTACATACAAATGATAGGCATTGAATACCGTTTAGCATTTAATTGGAGAAAAAAAAAACATTGATAGAGATTTATCAACATTTTTGATCATCTCCAATCGTTGGTAATAATTAGTTTGTATTTCACTTGGCACTTTGTACTTGAATGTAATGACATTGAAGGAAAAAATGAAGCTAGAGATATGATAAAATGAGAGATTTAAATTCTCTTCCTTTCAATGAAGTATTTAAAGAATCTTAAATGAGTACTTGAAAATTAAAAAAAAATTTAAAAAAAAAAGAAGAACGTAGCATTTTTATAGCTTGAAATATAAGCTACAATTATCATTATTTGTAATATTTTGTTTACTTTTTTTCAAACAACTTGTCACGATAAAATTATTGGATGCAAGATAAATGTATAAAAATTTTATTATCAAAATAACTTCGCGTGGCAAAAAAAAAGACACTTTTAAAGAAATGCATTTTTATCACCTAACAAATCACTCAACGAAACCGAAGTCAATAAGTGAAAAAATGCTCGACATAAGACAGATTAAGTAAGGAAATACTGAATCTAGATCTTAAAGTAGATTAATTGTTCTTTCAGCTCCTTGTAAAATTACACATCTAGCATCAATAGTCAGCACGTGTATTTCTTTAATGTAGTGCAACGTGCAGGCGTGCACCCAAGATTTCGTGTTTTCGAGTTTCTTTTCCATAAAAAAGCGAAATTGTTTTTACGTCATATTAAATAATAAATAACAGAAGAGTTATGTTAAGGCAAAATTCTATATATTAATTATTATATTAATTATTTTTACAATGCACCCAAATGGTTCAAAAACATAAAACAGAGAACATTAAAACTAAGTATTGCGCAGAAAATAAAAATTTAATTTCGGAAAAAAAAAAAAATTATTTAAATAAAGTAGAAATTAAAATTAAATATTTTTTATTTTTTCCCAGTTCATCGATTATATCGTGTATCCCAACTTCAGTAATTAGATGATTATTTAATAAAGATAAATCAGGAAAGATGGTTCAATCAACACATTCAGGACGATAAGAAAAAATGATAATGATAAGAAAAACACTGATTCACTGAAATACTAAATATTTAACAAAAAGCCATAAGTTTGAACACGTGTACACATTTCACTTATGGGCTTGGGGTGGGAGGGGAGCTCAAGCCTCCAATCACCTTCTTGGGTGGTGCATGGCCCTGTCTTAATAGACTGCACACGCGGTAACTTAACCTCATATAATCATCATGTCCTCAAATTTTATTTGGATCTCAAAAATTCTTGGCTAAGAAGAGTTTTTTTATTTAATTTTACTAGCGCTGCAGTTTAAAGTTATCCAGTTTGTATCTGATATATGAAAATCAAACAAAAAATATCTCGGAATAACAAAAATGTGTCGACTTTTAAAATTATTTTCTTTCAGAGGTTTGACAAAGTTTTTCAACCAAAATGAACAATATGACTGAATCAATTATTGACTGCACTTGCATATCAAAGTATTTTTTAAATAAGGACTTTTACAGAAGTGTTCTTATAGTTTTACTTAATTAATATATACATGAAATTTACACAGAAAATTTCACCTTTTTTTCAAAATTTCACCAACCTCTCGAATTTCACGTTTACAGAAGTTTTCTGTATTTATATTTCGATGGTAATCATTAATCTGTAGTAAGTTGAATCTACGTGATGGAATAATATTACTTCAGTATTCTATTGGGTTTGCAAGAAAGTAATTTCGATTTTCACCATTTAAGTACCTTGTAAAAAACCGAACATATTTTCTTGTCCACTCAATTTCTCCTATTTCACTTCAATATCAAAATTCTGTTTTTTGACAATTGTACACATTTCAGTACCTTTGTATCCAATGTATTTTCTAATATCCTTTATTTTTTTGTAACTTCATCAAATTTTTTTGATACATTAAAAATATTGACAATTATATCTCGTAACGTTCAAGATCCTAATTAAGAACTAATCAATATCTTTTTTAACTTTTGTCTTTAGATTAATGGTTTTATCTTTTTTTTTTGTTTTGCTACGTATTAATCAGGTTCAGAAGTAAAATCACCAGCTTGATAGTCATCATTTCAAGAATAAATATTCTAACAATATTCTTCGAAATATTGTTTGTTTTATCATTATAACATTAGAATTTTTAACTATAGTTAGTCATAAGCCTTATCCCTTGAAATCTTTTCATAGTCATACTTTAAAACATTTTCTACTTATCCGCTATCAACCCATTTTTTTCCCTATGTAAAAATAAATAGCTTTAAATATAATACATCTGAAACAATCTCACTTATACTCTTGATTTGTTATATTTCGAATCAGTAGTATTGTACTTTGCAGTATTTTTAAAATGCATTAGATAGTTTATAATTCCATTTAAGAATATTCCGTCATGATTAGAAAGTTGTATATAAAGATAAATATGATTCTACGTATTTTGAAACTGAGCTCTGGATTAACCAAATATAGAAGAAAACAACTCAAATAAACTCCTCGGAAAGAAGAAAAGTCTTTTGTAGAAACTGATATAGTGAACCTAATATAAATTGGGACTGATTTCGATGATTCAATATGTTTCTATCTTATTTCTGTGGGATCAACCTTAAGTGGATCCGCAGAAATAAGATAGAAAATATAGATTAGATTAGAACAGATTATCTATGTTGAGAAGTGTGAAAGACAAATTATACTTAAAAAAATTGTCCATTGTTTATTTTACAGATATTTCTCAAAATAGTGTCATATTTAGTGTAGTATTTATCAAAATAAATGTAGTGTACTGCAAACGTTTTATATATATTCAGCCAGATTTTTCTATTTGCACAAACTTTCATAAGTCGTGAAAAATAAAATTGTTGAAGAAAACACTTAGAATGATAAGCATCTGTATATATGATTCTTATGTAAAGAAAATAAGTAAAAATATCTCTGGTGTGTAGCATTAGCATCTCAAGAAAATTTCATTGCTGGACGTTTTTCAGACATTCAGTTGTAAACGACTTATCGTATAGAAAGTTTTCATGAAGTTGCAATGATTTTACTGTTGTACATCAGCGGCCAATAACTCACCAACGAGCAATGAAAATAACATCGTAAATGCGAAAATGCGGATCGTATGGGAGGAAAACTGGATAAATCTCACTAAGTCACCTTATTGTCAATGGGAAACATAACACGTGCTGTCTCGATCGCCATCGAGTCTACAGTGGGTACAAAAGTATTTGCACACATACAGTTTTGTTTACAATTCATAAAAAATGCATTAAAAGTACAAAAAATGGGCATTTTAAAAACACAATAACCTTATTCATCTAAACTAATTTTAAAAAATAGTAATACAAGTAAAAAAAAATTTTTTTGCATAAAATTAAAAATATCTTACGTCAAAAGTATTTGCACACTCAACTCAACTTTAGGAAATTTGCATTTTTTGCTAAATTTGATAGTCATCCCGCAGTAAATAACATACGTAAGACGACTATAAAGGGAGGTAGTGTCGAGCTTTATCAGCTGATTGTTGATTTCAATTTGTGATGGCATCTAAGAAATCTGAATTGCCGATCTCGTTGCGAGATAAAATTGTTTCTCTTCGTGAAAATGGCCTAAGTTATCAAGAAATAGGTAAAAAGTAAATGTTTGCTTTTCTGCTGTTCGGTACATTATAAAACGTCACAAAGGAAGAGGATCTACATCAAATAACTTTCACAGCGAAACTTTCAAACAAGAAACTTTCACAGCGAATTAAGCGAAAAATTATAAGAGAGGCATCAAAAAATCCATTTGTTAGTGCGATAGCATTAGCCAATGATGTCGTTTCAACATCTGAGTTCAAATTAGTGCCCAAAGTATTCGAAATGTCCTGCACGATGCACAAATTTATGGGAGATCTCAAGGAAAAACCTTTTTATAAATGAACGAAATAGACCGAAGAGACTGAATTCGCTAAGAAATATATCAATAAGCCAATTGATTTCTGGAAAAATGTCATATTCTCCGACGAGAGTAAGTTCAATATCTTTAAATCAGGTGGCAGCTAATTAGTTTGGAGAAAGCCTTGCACTGCTTTCCATACAAAAAATGTATTATCTACAGTTAAACATGGAGGAGGCTCTGTTATGGTTTGGGGGTGCATGGCTAGCGAAGGAGTTGGTAATTTGTGTTTCATTGATGGGAATATGACAGCTCGAACCTATATTGATGTGTTGCGAGATAACTTGCCACAAAGTGCAATAAAATTGGGTATTAGTAATTCGTACTATTTTCAGCAAGACAATGATCCCAAGCACACTGCCAGTATAACACGAATGTGGTTGCTTTATAATCTACCCAGAAGACTTGATACTCTACCACAATCACCAGACTTAAATCCTTTGGAAAATTTGTGAATTCTTTGGATTTAAAAGTAAGAAAAAAGATTTCAAACAAATCTGCACTTAAACAAGCTCTTAATGAAGAGTGGTCAAATATTGCCCCTACTGTTACAGAAAATTTAATTAAATCAATGCCAGCAAGATTACAAGCAGTAATAGATGCTAATGGAATGTATACTAAATATTAGTTATTTGAAATTTTCTTTATATATTATATTTCTTTTGTATTCATGCGGGGTGTGCAAATACTTTTGACACGAGATATTTTAATTTTGTTGCAAAAAAATTTTTTATTTATATTATTGTATTTTTTCTGTTTAATTTAGGTGATTAAACTTATTCTACTTTGGCAATAATAATTTTTGTATTTCTTAATGCTTAATTTTATGATTTGCAAGCAAAAATGTAAGTGTGCAAATACTTTTGTACCCACTGTATTTCTTGAAAGTAACTTCTGAACGGATGACGTCAGAGGATTAGAACCTGGGCCATCCTGCATATTAGCTGCATACGTTACCACTGAGCTAAATAGCTGCTTTGATACGCTAATATCAAAAGGAAAGCTAATCTACGTATACGCATTTGTATCAAATGTTTTGTGATAATCAAAAACACAAAATTTTTGAAAACAGTAAATACTCTTTAGAATTTTAAAGTTTATTTATGCTTGTCAAATGATCTGATAGATTAATAGGAGAATTGTTCCCATAACGGAAAAATTACGTGTCATTGCAGTATCATTCAAAATGGAAGAACTCACGGCAATTGTTACTTGTATAAATCCAGGGTTTCCACACTACTGCAGCGGGCCAAGTTTGACCTTCTAGCACGGTGAATACGGCACGTGGTACATGTTAGAGCATGTCTTGTATCCTGCCCATCAGATTGACTTGATTTTTTTTTTTTTTTTTTTAAATAAACAAAAAAAAATCAAATGTCTTTATTCACTAGAAAAGAAATACAATTTATGTATATAAACCCTTACTTAAATAATAGAATTTAACATTGAAATAAAGAATTTACGTATTATGTAGATCTCTTTTTCGCTGAGAATTGTTTGCTGCTTACGGATCAGACTTACTATTATCGATTATCAAAAGATATTTATGATGCTTATGTGCAATCTTAGACGTTTTTATTTCATTTTCGATAACATATTTCTACATAAAACATGAGGTACCAAATGCAATAAAAATTCAAGGTTTAAAATTTAATTCGATTCGTTCATGGGTAGTCAATGCAAGTACGTACATTGAGGTACCAAATGCGATAAAAAAATTTAGGGGCAAACTACTTCCAAATAAAAAACTGTGCAAGTTGAAGACTTGTCAAATTCCAATAACGAATTTTTTTAAATTTTTCTTAATTATCACTTAATTATCAAATTAATTATTTCAAATTGAAATTCGTGAGTGAGTATTTCTATATCACTGCCAAAAATTTCTGAAAAATTTTGATGTCATTAGATTTTATGTCAGGGGCCTGAATGGCCGAGTGGCTAGCGCTCTGGCGCTCGGTACCACAGGTTTCGGGTTCGAGTCCCGGCGGTGCCATGGTTGTTTGTAGTGGTTCGGAATCCACTTTAAAAAGTAGGTCCCGGTCTAATAAGAGCGTAGAGCGTTGCGGGGGCATTGTTACTCCGCGTCCGTAGCTTATCTTCAAGTTACACGCGCCCCCTGGGTAATGCAAAGTGAGTACGTCTGTGCAGCACTTTGCCTTAAGGCATCCAAGACGTCCATGTCTGTGTTTGCCATCTGCATTGGAAAGAAAAAAAAAGATTTTATGTCAAGATCTGAAAAATGAAACTAAAAATTGAGCTTATTGCAAAATCAGCACCAATGTAGATTCTCGGGCCATCTGAGTTTGCTGAACTCCTTATTTGACAGGTTTTAAGATGCGTCAAACATTCCATTCCATTTAACCAGGCGGGAAGTACAAATGTATAACGTTAACGATAGCAAGTCTAGGATGACACAATGTCATGCGCTTTAATTGGGATTGAAATAAGCCAATTTTCTGTCAAAATGATTGAATAAGACATTCAAAATCCGGTAGACTTATACTTCTTTGCTTTGAATTTTAAATTAGGGTCATTCACATGTTAATTAGATCTATATACAATGATAACTTCCTTATTTCCTCGTTTGTTTACAATGCAGTTAGAGGAGGATGTTTCAATTAAGAAAATTTCTATTTCTGCTCGGAGTTCAAAAATTGCGCAAGAGCTTTTCTAAAATAAATTGCCGGCTGATTATCGTATAATGTGACAAAAATATTTCAATCTCTTCAATTAGACGTTTAAAGATGGAGAATGAAGAAGGTTTTGATACAATCAGCTTCACAACTATTAACAAATACAAGATTTTTTCAAGGAAGTTTTAATGATGAATGGTGCAATTTTCAACTAATGGAATTGTTTTATTGGAATCTATATAATTATTAGAATCACCATTTTTAACAAATGAGTCACAGTGCCTTTATTTTTCACACATGTGCAATTGCAATGAATCGTTTTTCTTATCCCGCTTAAATGTGTTGATTGAACCGTCATCTTTCCTGACTTAGCTCTATTAATATTCACCTAATTATTGATTTGGTTTGTCGCTCTACGGTTATTTTGTGCACACTTTATGCTAATAGACCGGTACTTACAGTTTAACGTGGATTCCGAACCATTCAGAAACATCCAAGCAACCGCCAGGATTCTAACCTTAAGCCTGTGGTATCAAAGGCCAGAGCGCTAGCCAATTGGCCACCAGGCAGCACTAATTGTTGAAGTTGGCATAAACGATGTAATCGATGAACTGGAAAAATTAAAAAAAAAAAGATTTAATTTTAATTTCTACTTTATTTAAGTAATTTTTTTCCGAAATTAAATTGTTGTGTTTTGTGCAATACTTCTTAATTTTACTGTTCTCTTTTTTTATGTATTTGAACTAACTTAGTGCAATGTAAAATTCCTGGGTGCACGGTTAGTCATATTATAGTTCTGTTCTGTCTATTATTGTTTCTCTATTTGCAATAATTGTGAGGTATTTAAAGAAAATTATATATTCCATGAAAATTATTTTTAATATCTTCTACCTATTTCTAATTTTTTTTTAAATTTCTCTTTAATACATGGAAAGAATCGTTACTATGGTGGTCTACTTTTCCCATCCAATTATATTGCAGAAGAAAAAAGAATAGCAACAGAGTATAATCGCAATAACATACCCATTAGAAAAAGGAAAATTACAGTCTCAGACATGCGCCAGTGTACTTCATTGTATGTCTATTTTCAAATAAACTTTTAATTAATCTTTAATATTTTAGTCCTATTATTGGAATTATACTTTTTAACGGATTCAAGTTCAAAACATTTTATGCGTTAATCTTTTTTAAAAATAAAAATAATAATCTTTTAAGAAGTAAATTTCATTGTAAGTGAATGAATTCAGAACTACATTCATGAACGAGTGAACTACAACTAGTTCTGTCTATAAAAACATAATATTTACTCAACTGTCAACTTATAGAGTAAATAAATTGAAGTCGTAAAATAGGCCTAATGCAACACATTAAATTTATACATTTGTTCCAAAATATGTTTGTTTCGTGTCACAGAGATACTTCTGTTACTTTATTAAAGGTAAGATAAATCCTTTGTAAATTTAACTAAACTAAACTAAATTTTCCGTGAATTACAATTGACTGTAGATTGCTCTCTTTTCTCACAAATAAGATCATTTTGAAATAAATGCCATTTTAATTCATTACAACATTTTTCTCAAATTGAAATGTTTAAAAATTGTCTAGGATGCATTTTTATTCAAAATATTTCGTGCATCTTAAAATCATTGAGTACATATAATCCTTTCCACTCTTTAAATCTTTTCTTCATTAAGTAAGAGATTTTTATTAAAATAAGAATGAAATTATTTTAAAAGGAAAAGAAATATTAATTCATCAAATATGAAACAGCTTATGAATACATGAATAGTAACTAACTAACTTCCTTGAGCTACAGTCCATGTTGAGCCATGGCATAGTCTGCCTACTTGCAAATTTTGAAACAGTTGTTTTCTTTTTAGTGGGTAGGGTTGTCAGCCCTACGCTCAACAGCCGTATTAGACCGGGATCTATTATTTAAAGTGGATTCCGAACCACTACAAACATTCATGGCACCGCCGGAATTCGACTTCGAAACCAGTGGTACCGAGCCCAAGAATAGTAATAAAGTAAATAGTATATCAACTATACTGTTTATTTAGAAAAGTATATTGACTATATAGTACATTTCATGTCGAAACAAGCAGAAATATTAGAAAATAGCTTCCACTATCCACAGTAGGTGGGATTTCAACAGTAGGTGGGATTTTAAGATAGGTTAAGGTGTTCAAAAATTTAGAATATTTAAATATTTGCTCTTTAAGTTTGTGTTAAGGCTTCTCCATTTTTTTTCGTGGAACCAAATAAATATTCATTTAAACCTGTATTATTAGATGCTTTCTATGATCATTTAATTTTTGTTTTTTGGTTGAAAAGTGAGTGGTTTTATCTTCTTTCACTTTCTTTCAAATTTCATCTACAAGTAGTTGAAAGTTTGTAGTTTCTGATACTTGGACATTTTACAATTTTGATAGAAAAATCACGATGAACCTTTCACAAACATTATTATATAAATATAGATATATATATATAAAGGAATTTTAAAAAATATATTAAAATGATTTATGTTATACGCAACATACCTGAATTATAATGTTTAATAGAAATTCTTTAAAAATCAAAAAAAAAAAAATTTATTTAGAATGCAGATTTTTAATTAATAAGAACAATTGCCGAAAGGACTTCTCTAAAGTTCAATTTTAAACCAAAGGAATGCCATGTTTACAAGCATTCTCTTAGTGAATTTTTAATCAAGTAACTTATGAAAAATCATTACTTGACAAATCTTTTGATTTTATTTGAAAAAAAACAAAAAAATTTTATCTTCATAAAAATAATTTAATTCCATAAGAATTTTACTTCATTTTTTATAAGCTCGAAATAAGAAATTTGAAAGTTACGAATCCTTAAAAATTAATTCGGCGGTTTATTTATTTCAATATTATTATCATTATTATTATTATTGAATAATAGTACAATGAAAAGCATAACAATTTTATAAAAGGAGAAAAATTAATTTAGACATAAGAAAAACAATATTGCATACAAGTTTTTTTAAGAAAAATAAAACGAAGAAAGCAATTTAATATTATGATAAAAAAAAGTTACAATTTTTAACAATGAAACTGTGGGCAACGGACAACGAGCGTACCTGTTACTGTATGGCTTTAAGAATCACTAAACCTCCACATCTTAAATTAATTAAAATACTTGCACAAAAAAATGAGATTACTTAAATTTAAAGAGATAAGAAGGAAATTAAAAATACAGAAAATTTAGAAAAGCATCTTCTGCTATGAGAACAATTCAAGTAAGGAGATCGAAAGGCAAAGGCTATCTGTACACTTAGGTGTCCGTTACACGATGCCCTTTCCCCCAAAAAAGGTAAAATAAAACAAAGTTACAGTGAAAAATAAACGAAATTATTCAGGTAAACAGAGCAAAGTAAATAAACATACTAAAAAAATGCATAACAAAAATTAAATTTCAGTTGCATTCAACAGATGGCGCCACGACAATGGCAGAAAATGAAAATAAAACAAAGACTTTCAAAACAAACTTTTTTTTTTTTTTTTTCTAAAGTGAAGAGTTAATTATGTTAAAATAAAAAAAAATTTAAAAGATTAAAAAGTTATTAGATTTAAAAATTAATAGAATATATTTTTAATTAAAGAAATATATATTAATAATAGATATGCGCATCGCAGCACACAATTATAAATTAAACCCAATGCGAGCAGCTCAGATCCGTATGAATTAATATGAGGGTGCTCAGGAAATGATCTTTAGATCTTCCGGCTTTAGGGTGAAACTCACTCGGTGGTTGTGAGTAAATTCCTCACACTTTTTGGGTGTTGGGAAAGATTCTCATGCTGTGTGGTCGATAGCAAGATGACTTTTCTTGAGCTCACTACACCTGGATGATAAAGATGTATCTGTCTAATCGTTTTGTTGCTGATCAGAGGGCATTTTGAATGAAAAGATTTTTGAAATACAAAAAAAAAAAAAAAATAATAATAATAATAAAATGTAGTTGCAGATGTAGATGTAGTCTATAATAAGCTCGGGATCAAAATATCTGTGAATTTGTTATCTGCGAACAAACCACATCACATATACCAATTGAGTCTCCCATATATGCTGCAATAACTATTCCGATGTGACAGATCAAAAGTTAATTGAACATTGTTGTCAAACATTTTATTTATTTATTTTTTAAGATAATTTTTTTTGTTTTGAAATTAATATTTGCCAGAACTTATTCAGTTTTAAAGGAAAAATGTAAGATTTTTTTTTTTTTTTTTTAATAATAAAAGATCTTATTTAGGGAAAAACAGTTTAAACAGAAAAAAATGAGAAATATGTTGTATATAAATGTTTAAAAAAATACTAAATTCAAAATTGTAATTATAACTTGTTACTGTGAAAAAACTTAAAAATAAAGTAAAATAAATGAAGCGGTTTATGCTGAAAAGGAACTTGTTTGTGACAAAAAAATCAGAGTAGTTTTTAATCAGTTCTAATTAATGGTAAATCAAAATAAAATTTAAAATTATGAATAAAATTAATTATGAATTAAATTTATTTTCGTTAACAGAATAATAGAACTTTATTTTGGCATGAGTTTTGTAAGAGACGATAATAGAGAGACGAAAATGATAATTTTTTTATATATCTCCAAACAAACAATACTAAAGTAGTACGAAAAGTTTGTACGTTATCGGATAGATGGCGCCACTAATAAGTATAAAGTATTATTAATAAGTATTTCTCAGTTATTAGCATCTAGCTGCGCTGCCAAAAAGCTTCATAACAGATCAAACGGCAGTTATTAACATCTACATAACAAATTTCACCACTTTAATCTTACCTGTCCGTAAGATTACTTTTCATCTAATAAATCTAGGGAAAATAAATATATTGAGAACTTTATAATCAAATATTTATTTACGAAAATGAAATCGCTTTGCAAAACCCCCTGATAAGCTTTTTGGTGATGTTAAATTAAGACTGTTTATAAGTATTTTGAAACTTTTCAGAGGGGCCATTTGAGCATATGGGAAACTGATTGCTTTACTATTGGGGTCCTTCTACGCTACATTAATATGCTTTCATAAAAATATATATACCACACTATGTCAGATTTTAGTGACATTTGGGGCATAGTAGCTTACGTATCAAATAAGAAAAAAATAGAATATTTTATTAAAATGTACGAAAATGTTTTGAAAATACAACTATATAAATCTATTGAAAAATCCAAAATCCTTTTACAGGAAGTTTCGTAATTTTGACAAAGAGATGAATCAGAAAGTGATTGTTTAGCATAATTTATGGCTTTTCATAACATTAAATCAATAGGATTTTATTAAAAATAAAATTAGAACTTTCCAATTCAATTTTATTTTTTAAATTTTAAAAAGTTATTCTTTGTTTGAACGCAGCATCAACATCAAAAGTTCTATAAATACATATTTTTTTTTTTTATTAAAATCGAAGGTGGTTTGTGCTTGATTGAACTGATGTAGAATGATCCCTATATCACTTTTAAGGAATTTTATGAAATGTATCCTTGTCATGAATAACCTTAAAAAGGTCAAAACACTGTAAAAAATGAATTCTTCAATCATAAAATTTAAAATTCATGAGCAAGTAATTCCAAAATAATTTATTCATTATTATATTAAAATTACATAAGCTTCATATATTAGTACATTACGACATATGTACGTATACAAGTAAACTGATATAACTGATAACTAATAACTCGTCTCTGAAAGCAGTGTCTTCAATTGCAGCCCCTTGCCGAACTTGGGCATTTATATACATTGCCATGAATCACGAATAAGACTTTGAGACCCTTTAGTGAATGTTTAATTATCTTGTTAAAAATATTACTATTCATATAATCTCTAAGACAAAAAAAAAAAAAAAAAAAACGATGTGCCAAGAAAGAGTAATGAAATTTCGCATACCAATGCATTTTTGATCCAAAATGCTAATAGTTCACTATTTGGGACCAATGCATGAAAAGGTAGGTGCAAAATATCGCAACTAAGAATTGGGAAGATGTGTAAAAGAAGAAAAATTCCACTTTCAGGACACAACTTCTATTAGAATTTGATTCTGTTGTATTCACGTTCAGTCCGAATTCTCAAGATAAGATGAGAAAATTACTAGTATTTTTATCTATAAAATTAAAACAAAATCTTCCAATTAGATTTTACATTTGTTTTAATTTTATGTCGGAGATGGGCCCATGAAATCTGTAGACCGGAATGTCCTTCCATTGGCTTCGAGAAGGAAAGTGCAAACTTTCGGTGTCACCTTAGAGGTGTTCGTTAAAAATTGTAGTGCGAAAATACGGGTGCAGTGTAATGTAGTAGTTGAACAGCAAGTTTTGTTTCTGAACAGGGATAGCAGGAGAGGGAAATCAGACAAACAAAACCTAGCCGAAAGCGTCCGTCTAGGCCTTGAAGGGGAGTGATAAATCCGTCCGCCGGTAAGTCTTTCAGGTTCAAAGAGTAAAAAGAGACGATAGTGCAATTCCTCCCAGATGCCTTCCTTGGAGATGCTTGGTTAAAATTTTGGTGATTCATGAATTGTACAATGTAGCAGGCTTCTAGTGGAATCCCAGAATCTGTTATAGTAACGAATTAACTCAACTCAAGTAAAGATCTCTCTCTCTGTGTATACATATATATATATGCTTGTAAACAAGCCTTTTTCAAAACTAGTAATGCTGACAAAATTTGACATTTTCCTACTGTATTGAAAAATTTTTGATTCATATACTTCTATACATTCTATAGTATAGACTATTTTACATGAGAAACACCTTTCCTCTGTATTTTTATAGAATAATTTTAAGGGAAACCAATTCATATATGTTTCACTTGAAAAGAAAAGAAATGTTATAAAATGTTTCATAAAAAAAACCCCACTTATTGAGTTGTTTAGTGTTTCATCTATAGCTTAAATACAGAATAGTTTCTAATAAATATTCATATCTCGTATCATTCATACATTTCAAAATTTTTTAGATTAAAAGAATTTACGATATAATATTAGCTGTCAGTATGGATATGGAAGAGGATCAGTTTTGCTTCCATAGATTAAAAATGTACGCACATTTATTTAACTAATCTTTTATCGCTTTCCACGAAATAGCATGAAAAACAGAACCCTATCAGCTCATCGATATGAAATACTTGATAAATTTATTGAAAACAATCTTCAGTTTATGTCAATGATTATTTTAATTGTTTAATTGCAAGCCTGTTTGAAACACATAGGTCTGGAATAAAAATTTCCAGTTATGAGTATCATCAAATTGAAAAGTAGGAAGGAATTGACTAACAAAAAATTTAAAATCACTTTGTCTTTGCCTTTACAATAACTGAGACAAATATATAGATAGTTGTTGCACATTAAAAAGTAAATCTTCATTTAATTTTTTGTTAGAGTTCTTTAATTTTTATTACATCCGTAACCTTATTTTTGTGATGCCAAGATAAGAACATAGTTGGCTCTTCGTCAAAAATCTTCACACTGGTTTACAGTCTGATATATAGGAAGACACAGCTAAAGTATTCCCATTTTAAATAACAGAAAATAAATCATGCCAATGATCAATTATTGGTGTAATATCACTTCGAAACAGCCTTCAAAATCCACAATTTTCAAATTCATGAAAAATCCATATATTTAGTTTGTCCTTTGTACTCTTAACCTACAACTTACTTCCAGATAGACAAACAATTACAAAGCACATCTTTTAACTTTTTTCCTTTATTTTCTTGATGTAAACCTTGAACGACACGTAATTTAACTGGACGTGACCTTTTCAGTTCACGCAGTAGTAAGCTAAGATGTATGTTTTTATCACATAATGGAAGTGACAGTGATTTAAAATCTCAATTGTCTGTCAAAAAAAAAAATCTTTTATGTTGCAGATAAGATGATAAGGGATTATGAATGATTTAAACAGCACTAGGAGTTGGACGGTGCTTTAAATTTTTAGTCTATTTGAACAGATTTCACTCAATGTTGAGGGTATGTACATCTTTTTGCTTTAATTTTATTTTCAAATTGAAAATATGTATTTAAAACATTTATTCAACACTTTCTGTAAAAGTAAATTAAGTATTCTATCATGTAAAAGTATTGAATAAAAATTGCTTTACAATTAATAGTTTCATCTATTGATATTCTGTATATAAAAAGTATATATATTTGTAATGGCATATCATTCATTTCAGAACGATTTTATTTTATTTAAAGGCCATAGTTAACATTTGCTTTCTAATATATTAGAGTGCTATTTTCTAATTAATTCAATAAAAAAATATGAAATATTATCTGTAATGGAATATATTTATATTGTTTGTGTAATATTTAGTTAAATTTTTATACATTATAAATTTCACTTCTGAATATTTGTATATTTTTTTTTAAAGAAAATGATTGGGACATTAATATAAAAATTCATTAAGTTTAATTTAATTCAGAAAAACATCCTCAAATTCTTTCAGGAAAGTAATAATCAAAATCATCAATATGTCGAAGAAGTTGATGATAGAAATGCACTAGAATATTTTGTTTCTAATTTCACTTCATATAATTATATTTTCCTAATTCTACGTAAAAATTCAAATGTTAATGTTCTATTCATTTTTCCTAATTCTCCAAATTCTAATGTTAAAACTTCACTATATGAACTACAATTATATGTTTTCACATTTGTTAATCGGAACTTTCACCAGGAACGTTTACGTTTATCTTCCTTGTAGATAGATTTAGTCTCATAAATTTGCCAAATTTTCTCATTGAAAACATAAAAATATCTTTTTAATTCTTAATAGAAAACTAATAGTTTTATCAGTAAACTAACAGTAAATTTATTACAAAAATTCTTAAATGATAGATATAAATTTTGTATATAATAAATGCTCTTTTTTGAATGCCCCACTGTGTAGTAATATAACCTAACATTACGATATTTGCTATGATATTACATTAATAGAATTTGTTCGTGATTTCCAATAATTTGACGTTAGTTTTAGTAAATTTTACTAGGATAAAAAATGTGAAAAGTCCAAATAAATCAATAGGAAACCTGAGTCGCAGATGCAAAACATTGATAACGATTAAGAATTGTAGTTTGTCAATTTGTAAAGAAAATATTATTGAATAAATATTTATAAATAAAAAATTTATAAAATAAAAATATAAATAAAAGCTTTATAGCAGAATATTTGAAAGAAACAAAATTATATTTAATAAAGACCAGAGTCGCCTAAACTTCAAAAATTGAACATTTGATACAATCAATTTTTAATTAAAGAATATATCTAAGTTAAGCTTCCAGAAGGTAAAAAATGATTTTCGTTTAATTAAACAGATCTAATTAGAATCTTTTTTTTTTTTTTTTTTTGTAGACACATGGTTAAGCAGGATAATAATTCCAGAGAAAAATTAGAATGCTAAATTTTCTAGTTTTAAGTTACATCGAAATACAATACATTTTACAAACATCCATTTTTTATATATGTGGAAAACTTTGAAATGAATTTACGCCCTGATATTACATATTGGATAAATATATATTAATCCTGTAAAGTAAATAACATTAATTGTACAAATTATTCAAGATGGAAAGCTACATTCGAGAGCAAATATGTCTCAAATTTGAGGTTAAATTCTCAAGATTTCAATGAAAAGAAAACATGTTGAAAATCAGATTTATGGTCCTCGGAAACCTCTCATATGTTGTATGTATGACGTATTGCAAAACTGAGCATGAAAAATTCATCATCCAGAGTAAAAATTTAACATAACACCTGATGTGCCGAATTTCAAATATTGCACAGATGGCACTAGACTGACAGAGCTAAAATGTGGTTTTCGCTGTATCTCAAACATACGTTACAAGGTTAAGTTCTGAGCTTTGTGTAACCAGGAAAACGTTCGAATTCAGAATGAGGTTTTCTTAAAAATTCTGGAACTGAAAGCATGTGTGACATATAATTGCATTATTGTCCATGAAAACCCATCACCTCCAGGTTACAAATGTAATATAATAGGGTGCAATTGAACACCTGATGCTCAAATGTTGCATAGATCAATATCTTGAATCGTCTGGCAAGATTCAATAAGGAAACCAGTTTCAAACAATCAAAACATACTCCATATAATGATACTTCTTTCGTTATTTTATAGATTCAAAAGATTATCATTAAATTCTACTCCTTACGTTTAATCAAACACAATTCAGTGTGATTCGTCTGACCGTATCTCCTTTTTTTCCAGTCTTCAAATGTCCAATTTGTCTTTCTGACATGACATATACCAATTCTGATTCTTAAGAGAAATTAGGGTAATATGACCATTTTTACGATTGATTCTCTATACAGTGTTCACTTGAGATTAGTTGGCCTTAAGAACCCACGTATATAAAATTCAGTCAGTTGCAAAAGAAGTGTTTTCTATTTTGACCATCAGAAACAAAACTGATAACGGTCATGTTTATTTGCTGTCGTTCCTCAGTAATTTCTTCTAAACAAAGAATGCAGCTTCTGTTACGAGCATTTAAAACTTTGGAATATCGTCTTTCAAAAGCTTAATTTTATCTTCTATCTTGACAATCGTGATCCTTGCTAAACGTGTTCCAAAGCAATTCTATTTTAAATCGTAAAAGTTTATTTTCCAGATTTTGCATCGTTTTCTGGTGAAATGTATATATCCACCATATATACAGACTTTAGATATATATCATATTAAATGCTTTTCAAAAATAGAATATTTATTGTTTTTAAAAATATTCTAAATTATTATTGATTATTATTTATTCTAAATTATTATTAAATTAAATATTTTTCATTTCTCATTTTTAGATTGATCAGTCTCATTAAATTATACCAAAAAGGTGTAAAATGCCTAAACTGTCAACAAGAAGTATTAAAATTATAAAGACATGCAATCTTTACCTTTGTTTTCTTGTCTTGGTAATATTCAATTAGCTCCATTTGCAGCTCAAATGTTGCAGTATTTATCAAATAAACGAAAATTCATAAAACTTCAGAAATAAAATTTTGAAATAAACCATTTATTATTATTAAAAAGTGTCGTTTTTTAAAGATTGTTCATGTTATGTAAACTTCATTAATGGTATCGTATAACTAAAATGTTGGTTTTGATAACCACAGGGCCATTAAGAGAAATCAAAAAAAAAAAATTTATTCTCATTTTATTCCAAATTTTCTCTTGTTAACATCTGCATAGATACCATATATGCGCTTTTTTTTAAGTAAAGTTCTTTTCATAAAATACATTATATAAATGCGTACAAAAAAAATTTCGCAGCAAAACATATCTTTTTTCAGACAGTAATTGATATCATTTTACCCAAATAAAAAGATTACATTTTTTTTCATCTGTTACCTACGCCCTTTATGGTTATTTTACAGATAACTGTATAATCATGATGAAATTTTCTTTCCAGTGTTAAACCAGATTTATTAATTAAATTTGATTCTTTATAACTATTATACTATTAATTACAGCTAAATTATTTTCAATTAAAAGATTGATTTGATATATGGTTTGTGTTAAGTTAATTAATTGAAGGAGAAAGATGATCTGAAAAAAATTTAGTTTTTTTAAACAATATTTCAAATAATTCTGTAACTGACTAACTGTAATTAATGTAATTAAAAAAAATATGAAACGAAATAAATTTATTAAATAGTGAATTATTATGATTTCATAAATTGCATAATGTTATAATTTTTTGCAATAATTTTTCTTAACTATGGTAGTTTCCCTTGTTATTCTTTTTGAAAATCCTATTACACTTTTTAAAACCCTATAAATAAGCAATTATATGTTGGTGCTATTATTTTTTTTTTCCTTTAAAATCTTATTATTTTTTTTTTTAAGTATTGACATTTTTAAAAAATCATCTTCAAATTAATCACATAAAAAATTACAATTTTTGGCATAAAAGAATCGGCTATAAAGAAATTATTATCTCTGCACAAGTTAATAAAACTTTCGATTAGCAGTTATGAAGACCGCTATTATTAAACCAAGTATCCTATATATATTTCAGAAGAAAAAAGTGAACATTTAATATAAAAATTTATGTTAGAGAAAAATTCTACTCTTGGATGTTAAAGTTTACATGTGTTTATATATCGTAAGCATTTGCGCCCCATATGCCGAATCGCGATCACAGTGGTTTTCAAAAAGCGCCCTGTGGTATTTCAGAGAAATATGTGCCCAGATATAAAAATAAATATAGTTACTATTTTTCTTGTTTATTTTCCCATTTAAAGACAGCTTTCATTAAAAAAAAAAAAAGAACTAACCTTTCTGGTTACTTTTTTTCTTCACATGTAAGAAAAAAAAAAAGCAACTAGCAATATTGGGCCAAAGAAAGCCGACAAAACTAGGAGCTGTAATCCTCTATGGTTAATAGACCACTAACATCTATGCGATTTCCAATGTTAAAAAAAATTTCCATTGCGCTCCTGTGACTCCGCCATCTGTAACAAGTAGACTGTGGAGTTGTCCATCTTCTGGATATAAAATTGTGTAAGGAATTAGTAACGGGATGCTTATTTCTCAGAAATTTGCATATACGAGCCTACAATGAATTGTAGTTCTTTAAATGCAGTCCGACATGTGCAAAGTTTGAGAATCATTGCACTATCTTATTAACAAAGTATTAAACGATTTTACTCTATAATTCATTAATTAGAAACGAGCGATGTAATTTGATATAAAATTAGTGGTCTGTAATTTCTCACGATACGGAAGACCTATTCATAAATGGATCTCTGGTAGTACAGTCATATATAATTCTTGCTTCCAAAACTCTCGTATGTAATAATATTATCAACATTTCTTTACTTTTGCAGGGTATGAGTGTTGCGCTGTGCCCGGCCAACACTGTTAGATTTAAAAACCTCGTCAATACCGATATGGCCCATATTGCGTTCATTTACACGGCTAGATCAACTGGTTATCTCATTGGATCGTTAGCTGGTAGGCAAGTTTATAATTTATCTTAAAAAGCTTAATAAAATTTCTACGTAAATACCCTCATTGCTGCTCGTGAATTCTATTAAGTATTAATTTCTTCCAAAACGCTATAACGTGCAATATACAAGTCATCAAATAATATTTTTATAAATTTCTCTCTATTCAAAGGTTTAATCTTTTACTACTTACCATTAAAAGATTTAAGTATATTTTTTATTAAATTTAAATCACCATTACATTATATAAGTTAAACAGTATTTTATAAAAGTATTAGATAAATCAAAATTAACTTCCAAGAATATGCGTGACAAAGTAATGTGACGTCAAAAACTTTCATGTCAATGATTTCCTTATTATTTAAGTTTGAACAAAAAACATCGCGATTTATTACTGATAAGGAATCTTGAGTATGCGTAAACAATTTGTGTGTTAATTCTAGTCCAGATAAAATGGCTCCAATATTGAACATTAGTGTTGACGTTTGGAATTTGATAATGAAATTCATGAGAAATAAAAATCTTGGACTGAAATTACAAAAAAAAAAAAAAACGTTAGAAAAATGGTTCTACTGTCCAAACTTTATAAAGGAATTACGTAACGACTGGGCATATTTTTAACAAACATCGTATTGACGACCTAGGATTTTGAAT